>JAYDZE010317603.1:0-37194 GCA_034509125.1 Monilaria moniliformis | reverse complement strand
AAACGTGATGTAATAGGGGTGTAGATTCGGTGTAGATTACGTGCCGAAATTATCGGCCATTTCCAAAATTATCTCCCTCTCAAATTTTTTGCGCAGACAAAAATGCCGCTATGATGCTCTTCCCGTAATGGTGTAATGTTGTATCGTATAATAAAATATGGACCGTCCATTGGTGTAATCCAATAGTCGAGATTTGTTCTTAGTTAAACACTATAGGGATGTTCTTAGTCTAACGCATCCATATATATATATATATATATATATATATATAGAGAGAGAGAGAGAGAGAGATAGAGAGAGAGAGAGAGAGAGAGAGAGAGATATGTATTCAAATAATAACTAGATTTCAATGCATAGCGGAGACCAAATAATAGCCGCACGATCTTTCCATCTAACGGCTAATAGTATGATACATGTATATATTTTATAATTAATAAATTCAATAAAGGGTATTATAGTAAATGATAAAAATGCAGTAATTGAGCAATCCCTATATTGTAGGACGTGATTTGCATTCATATGGTAACTTACATGTTTTTAGGTATTTTATATTTAATGGATATCGTAACTTCATTGTTTTTTGGTATTTTATATTGAATGGATATGGTAACTTATGGATTTTTAGTAATGAGATTTATTCAGTTTATGTCATGCAATTTATCTTTATAATACATATCAATTTGTTGGTCTGTTGTTGTGTTAATATTCCTTCATTTTTTTGAAATAATGAGGATCCACAAACGTTATAATGACATCTAGTATGATGCATAATGATATTCATATTACGTTATGTTTATATGCTTATTGTTGTCGTTCAAACATTAATTTTTTATATATATAAGGATATAGAACATAAAGTATAATGATTTACCAAAAGTTTGGTAATGATATAGTAACACGGGTTATGATGATTGTGGGTAAATATTTTCCATTTCCGTAGGCATTATTTATGAGTATGTTTTGATAATCCTTATATATAAGAATAATGATTTTGTAATTGTAATATAATGCATACGAACACACTGTACAATGATTTTGTGTAATCATTATGTACGAGTATATTTTGATGCATTGTAATCGATAATGACTTTTATTTGTGTAATATAATGATATATACTGAGTGTTATGATGATACTATGCATATGTTATATTGATGATTTAATTATTGTAGTTACGATAATTTTGAATTAACATGTTAGTTGTATTTATAGTTACGATAATTTTGAATTCTCAAGAGTTGATTTTTGTTAAGATTATAAGAAATATAGGTAATAATGATAGTGAGTAGATTTAGAGGAGTTATTACTCCACATAAAACGCGAACAACCGAAAATAAAGCACCAGTACGAATTCGAAAATATATTTCAGCATAACATTGAATCTAAATCATCACAACGTTGAATGTGAATCATCATAGAATTGGATGTATATCATTACAACACAAATTGCGGAAAAAATGGACACATTCCATGAATTTTGCTAACTTCCGAAAATAAATATTTATGTATGACAATTATACCCTTATAATGATTTGTTAAAGCTTCTATAATGATACACAGTTTTCTTAAATCATGGTCATCCAATATCAAATCCAATTGATTATATTTGGTCTTAATTATGCACTAAGAGTATGGTTTGAGTGTAACACACACACACACACACATATATATATATATTACACTAGTCGTTGGGTATTAACAGATCTATGATTTTTTTAATAAAAAGCGAATTTTTAAATTCGAAATAAATAAATGAATAAACAAATTAAATGGCGTCGCATTAACGCCCACTCGCAGGGCCGACGAGTGGGCGCACTACGCGCTTCTGATTGGTCTCCGGAGGGAGGGCGGGGGGCCTGGCGAGCGACCTCCACCCCACCCTTAACGCGTCTCGCGTTGGTCTCGTACTTCCGGTACGGATCACGAAACGTGCGTTGCGCATGCCCTAATACTATATAGTTCGCAATTGTGGCTGCAGTTTGTATCACATTTCTTAATTGAAAGTTATGGGAAATAAGATTTATTCTGCTATCATTATAAAACAGTTTATGCATTGAGATAGCCAATTCAGTGTATCAGTTTCATTTCATTTGTATCATTATCACTAATATATATTCGTACAGCTTAATTAATTATTTTATATAGAATAACATATATATATATATATATATATAAAATAAGACATATATCACATGCAAGTGAGATCATTATATGAGAAAATACTCGCACACAATCGAGATTGAACTTAAGAACTTTCACTAAAAAGAATTTTATGTTGTCTATACTCATACATAAACAAGATTAAACTTAAGACCTTTCACTAAAAATAGTCTTATGTTGTCACAGTTTAGCCACTCAAGCTAGTTAAGATAAAAAAAAAAATATTTAGGGGGATTAGGTATTTGCTCGCAGTCACGTGTAACCACCACTACACTGGTTGGATTAAGAGCATTAATTTAATGCGTAATCAATCATCAACACAACAAAAATCAGATTAGGATTCTTAATCCAAGTAATCAAATTACTAACGACCAATCGTACTTGTCCACACCATTTAATTAAGGTGATCGACACAGTGGCAAGCATATATCTATATCAATGTGATACAAACATGCAAAAACAAATTAAAAAACTTTGTCGATTTCAATTAATCCCAACATGTCTCATCCACAACTTTTGTGGGAAAATAAATAAAATTAAATAGGAAAAGCCTTAAAATCACGACTTTCAGTAACCCTAGCCCCCACCCCCTCCTTCATGGGGCGGATTCGCGGTGAACTCCGCCCCCACCAAGGCCCCACAAACAAGAGGCCTCGCCGCAGGGATTCTAAGACAGCTGAGGCTGCCGCCGGGAACCGCCGTGCAATCAGGCTGCGGCCGCTGCAGCTCCCTCCCCGGAATGCAGTTAAATGAGAAATCAAACCCGAAGCCGGCGTTCCTGTCACAATCTTGGCTAAAGCCGGAGAAAAAATTCGCCGCAACCGTCAAATTAATCAAACTCCGCAGCGAGCAGAGCAAATCCGGCAGCTCACCGGAAAGCTGGTTGCGCGCCAAATTGAGAACCTCGATGTTACTGAGACACGACAGAGAATCCGGCAAATGCCCCATCAATGAATTGGAACTCACATCCAAAACCTGAAGATCCGACCACATCCCCACACCTTCGGGAATGCAGCCAGTCAGCCGGTTGTCGAGGAACAGGATCTCCTTGATCCCCATGTACCCCAAGCTGAACGGGATCGCCCCGCTCAGCTTGTTGTAGGCCAGGTTTATCACAGACGCCGGAGAATTGCCTAGATTTTGCGGCAGCTCGCCGGAGAAGAGGTTATTGTTGAGGAAGATGGCGTCGAGTTTCTTCTCGAATAGGTCTTCCGGAATTGGACCGGAGAAGCTGTTGAATCTGAGATCTAAATAGATGAGATCTGGAATGTAGAGAACAGCGGCGGGGAATCTGCCGGACAAGCGGTTGTTGCTGAGGTCTAATTCGGTGAGCGACGCGAGGTCTCTGAACGACGAAGGCACGCCGCCGCTGAAGCGGTTGCTGTTTAGGTGGAGGAGGGAGAGATGGGAAAGGAGAGAGAGCTCTTTCACCAGAGTTCCCTGCAAATTGGCGTGGTTGAGATCGATCGCCGCCACGACTTGGCCAGCGGGATTCCCCATGAAATCGACGGAATCGGAGCAGAAGACGCCTTTGTAGGAGCAGACATTGGGGCCATTCCACGAGCTCGTGATCTTGAGAGGATCATCCGTAATGGCGGCTTTCCAGGCCTGGAGGGCGGCGTAGGCGGCGGCGGAGGAGCTAGGAGGGTTGACTCCGCCGCCAATCCAGACGCCTCCACCGCCACCGCCACCGCCACCGCCACCGACGCCAATGCCTACTCCGGCTCCTCCGCCGACTATGACTGCGGCTCTAGCGACGATGATGGGGAGGAGGAGTGCGAGGAGGCAGCTACTATTCTTCATGTGTTAGTGCAGAGGTGTAGTGTGATGAGGAATTGGGTTGGAGATTTGTTGTATGTTTGAGGAAAGTAGGTTGCTTCATTGATGATAATCCATTCGAGTGTTCATACAAATTAATATGGTAATTTGATTTTTCTTTTTCTTTTTCTTTTTCTTTTAATGTGTAAACGTATGTGATTTTAAACTTCAAATCCATGCACATAATAATAATTCTAATTTAAGGTCCAACCTTTTAATATACTTCAAATTCTGCATATTCATCAGAATTGTTGTTAATAACACACACTCACAAAGAAAATATTAAAAAAAAAACACAATATAATTATTTACCAAATTCGTTACGATATGTAACTAAGTCTATGAGTGATGAATAAGATATAAGGTTTCTTCATGCCTTTTTTTTTTTTTTTTTTCCTTAATTAAAAAACAATCATACGATGCGATTGTTAATAGGGTAACATATTCACACTAATAATTTGTATGTGTAAAGCACTCACATTTCATACAAAATATTTTAAATCTACCCAAATTTAATTGAAGCGACAAATATATTTTTGGATGACGATTGTTTTGCATGACTTTTAAGTAAAAGTTCTTACACTTTTTTGCACGAATATACATGTGTAAAAAAATTAATTTACTTGTGCAAGAAAATCTTAATATTTCCAATAAATTCACGTTTAGTATGCAAATGTTAGTACACATGCTTAAATATTAACAAATTAATGAATTCAACCACCTATCTGAAATCAACAATGTCTTTTTATTTTGAATCTCCCTTGGAATCAACATTTTTTTTTTTGAGCCTCCTCTAATATCTATCCACCTACACTACCAAACATATATCTATATAAATGAGAGATCATATCATTTAACAATGCATTTAATAAGTTAGAACAAGACAAGCACACACAAAAACCCATTAGTGCCGGGAAAAGTTGTAGTCGTGCCCACTACTTCCAATGAGTTTTTCAGCAGCTAATAGATTTTTAACATTGAAATGTCCAAAATAAACTCATTAGCCTCTGAGAAATTCGCCCAAAACTGTAGCCGAGGCCAACAGCTACAACCGTTTTTGATGGATTTTCCGAAAACTAAAAAAAAAATTTAACATCGAAAGGACCAAAATAAATATGAAAATACTCATTAGCCTCCAGAAAATTTGCCGGAAATAGTTGTAGCTGTGGATCATGGCTACAACCATTTTCGACGGGTTTTCCACAGGCTAATGAGTTTTTAACATTGAATAGCCAAAATAAATCCAAAAAATCTATTAGCTTCCGGAAAATCCACCGAAATATGATCTCAGATTTATTAAAAAAATTAAAGCTGGCCAACTTTTTCTCTCTCTACGGAACCAAAGTTTTATCTCTCTATTTCCATGGCTCCAACTCTTATCTCCGCCTGGCACACATTTGTCTTGTCTTATGTGCACTAAATTCAAAAGGCAAAAAGTAATACTCAATTATCAAAGTCATTAAATATGATCTGAATTAAAATTGCCGAAAAAGTATGAATTTGTAAGAAAATATCCCCAACTTCAAACTTGATCGTGACATTAGGGATTTTAGTTTATTTAGATATATTTACAGTGGTTTATAGATATGGATATTTTCATAGACAGGTTATTGTTATCAATGTGAATATTTAAAAGTTGAGTTTAAGTCATACTGCCTCCTATTATTTATATAAATCTTTTTGTAACTTTTAGTTATTTATATGTTATATGACGTTTTGGAATTTAATACCAAAGTTGTTCTTATTAACTCTCTTTATTTATGTCTTTCTCTTTTTATGCTTTTCACGAGATATATAATTAATTAATGATGTTTCATTAAGGATAAAATTGTCATTATTTAACATTAATTTAAGTATATATATATATATTTTTTTATAAATATGTGTACAAAAGTCTGGAGAAACTTATATTTATGAATACAATCGAGTATAATCTATATTGTTGTTTTCACTTAGTTTTCCATGCGAATTTTCGGCATGTCAAGTTAGCTTTGTTAAAAACTGTAAACCCAGGAAACTAAATGTGCACTACTAAAGAGGCAAACTTTAAATGATTTTCTTTAGGTAATGCTTGATTCGAACTATAAATTTGATGCCGAGCCACACCTCATCGACCAGAGAGAGAGAAAAGATAGAGAAGAAGAAGAAAATCAATTAAGAATTTAATATTTATGGTTTTTAATTAGTTTTTACAAATCCGAAAATAAATAAAAAAATAAATTTCAAATAAAAGGGGAAAATTCTCATTTTTTTATAAAATTAATTAAGAATTAATATATATATATATATAATTTTATAGTTAGAATTAACATTTGCTTAAGCAAAATGGCTATTTAAGGCGATTGACACACTATTAAATCTACATATATAGAATGGAGTATGGAGACTTCAACTATGATATAAATTGTTCATTATTTATTTTCTTAAGGCTAAATGAGGCTACTTTCTATAGAGCCTCAGAAATGAACAGTAACTTATAATTAGTGCATCAGATGTACTTTCTTCAAATTAAATTGGAAGATGAGAAATTTATTGTGTATTAATTGTGTTATTATAGAGTAAATTAATGTGGCATACCACTTTTAAATTCTTCAACTTTAGCTTTTACGGCTGCTGGACCAAAATTATATTGCATCTATCCATTATGTATTATGTTTTATTATTTAAATAAATTTCTGTATAATATACTTACGAGTAAAAAAAAATTGAATTGCAAGATGTATTAATATAAATCAAGGATTATCATCCACAATAATATTCGTAAACCATCTAGAAAAATCAGCCGTCCAACATATTAAATCAACGGTAGATATTAAATAAGTTTTAAGAGAAAAGTTATGATTGACTATTCAGTATTGACGCATGTCTTGCTTAAGGGAGACTAGGTCTGAAAAAAGAAGAAGAAAAAGCCCTCACTTAAATACTGTTTTGCATGAAATTAATTTTTTCGAAATCTTATATTTAAAATTTAAAAATACAATAAAGTTATATAACCACATTATGACTGATCATAAAAGGATATTTTAATAAACAAATGAGAAGAAAATAATATTTTATCTGTTCATTAAAGCGTATCAATTAGGATTCGTTACAGATTTTAATAAATCTCTGTCAGATACTTTTTGAATAGAGAAAGAGTCTCACCATATTGAATTAGTGCGAGTTATGAGGTGTTTTTTTTTTATAAATAACAAGTGATTGTGAGATTGAATTATAGGGATTGAGTGTACCAAAAAGGAAAGTGGTACAATTTTTATGAATGTTCGAAAAAGATATTATTGTACATTTTTTGTGGATGAATAGAGTAAATTATAATTATATTTAATGATCAAATGCTTTTACATAATAACATTTTCACCATCAATTCTAAGGAAAGAATGTGACTATTAGTTAAGGGCATAACAATTATAAAAAAAAAAAATCAAAGTTTAGGTGAATCAAATATTTTATTAAAAAAATGTTAATTTCGAGATTCCAATGCTGCTTGTACTTGTGTTCAATGAACAGTTCATTCTTTACGAGCTTGGGATTAAATTTAGTTCCAAGTTGGGCCTAATATCCACTGGGCTTAGCTGTGTCTTTTTTAATATATGGGCTCATGGTGGGCTGTACTAGTGGACGAAAAATTAGATGTTCATGCATAATCAACGACGAGCTCTTCTTCACCGACTCAAAAGCTCCTTCCTCCACCGTCGGATTATTCTGAATGCTGATCTTCTTTGATCTGTTTGTTAGGTTTTCTCCCTCCTTTTTTTCCCCCAATTTTGCGGAATTGATGGCATTATATTGTGTTGTTTATTCGGCTAGCTATGACCTTTTCTGTTCGAGTTTAATTTGTACAATTAGGCTCAGTTCCGTGGTTATGTTTAGTTTAGATAAGATCATTTATCTTGCATTTGCCAGCCGTTTGGTAGATAAGATTAGTTTGCTCGGAGGCTCGTGTTTATCGTTCGGCCTGGCGAAGCCCGAAAAATTAAACTTGGATTTCACGGAATAATTATTGGAGCTAGGGGGTGCGATTGTTTTGCAGCTTCGAAATTTGCACTCGATGAACATTGTTTTGTACACAAATACCCTCACCTTTCATCCATAGAAGAGCTCAAACATTCAAACCCATTCCCAGCTACTGCTGGTGAAGACATCTTCTACCTCAAGTTTTCATCATTGTTCAGCGTAGACAAGTATAGAGATCGAACATTCGGGGAGAGATCGAATGTTGGGGGGGGGGGGGGATGTTCCTTTTGGCTAACGCACTCGACGCCACCACATAATCTAGGTAAAACTTTCGCATTTCTCGTAGTTGATTTTTCGGCTAAAATTGTTGACAATTTTTTCCACATACTGAATGAAGACTTGCCTAATTTCACCTCAAGGATCCCTATTATGTCAGCCCTAACTCGAGGTAAGTTGGATTTTCCCAAAACTTTGCAAATTTTGGAATCAATTGTAGGCTATAGTTAAATGTTTGTGCCAAGACATGTTCTTGAAAGAAATTTAAGTTCATTTCATTATATGTTGGTAGAACAATAATATCTCATGTTTGATGAGCCATGTAAATTTGATCAAAATGTGGTAAAGCCACTTCAAATTAACATGTCACCCGAAACATTGATTTGTTGTGAATTGTAGTGGATGTGTGTGTTTCTTGTGATGATAGTCTTGTATATGTTACATTTCCAAACCCCATTTCATGAGTGTTTGCATTCCTAATTGAAATTTTTTGAAGAACGAGTTGTCTTGTTGTGTGTGAAGCTACTTTATCAGGTGCATTTCTTCTACCCTAGTTCTCATTTTCTTCTCTTTCTCTAAGCCATATATTTCCTTGGGATTTAATTAGTTTTGTTGAATTTGACGGTTTTTGTATGTGTTGTGTTAATGCTTGCCTTGGTTTATTGGCATTGCGCAAATGTGATCTAATGGCGCCCACAACCTTCGACTACCAGCAGTTTCTCCGTCTGCACCAAGCATATCACGGTTTTTGATTTGTCATTAATTTTTTGGTGTCCTCGGGTCTAACAATGATATCAACGTGCTCAACCATTTGGACGTCTTCAACGACGTCTTGAACGGTAGAACACCAGCGTTACAATTCACGGTCAATGGATGACGGTACAATATGGACTACTATCTTGCTAATGACATCTATCCAAGGTGGCCGACATTCGAGAAGTCATTCTCGTGTCCAACTGAGCCCCAAAAAGCTTGTTTTGCGCAGAAGTAAGAGTCGACGCGTAAAGCTATTGAATGAGCATTCGACGTTCTACTAGTACGATTTGCGATCATCAATGGTCCAGGTCATATGTGGTCCAGGAACATTCTTGCCAATGTCATGTATGCGTGCATTATATTACACAACATAATTATCGAGGACGAATGATCGAACGCCCCTAACTGGGTAGACGATGATATGGTCAGCTCATCTTGCTCTGTGACGCCAATTGACGCTCCAAATCAAGGTGCGCCACAATCATTGCGAGAATACCAAAAGCATCGTGAGTCGTCGCGTGATGCCGTTAACCACGATTGACTCCAACATGATTTAATCGAAGAAATTTGGGCGCGCTTTCGCCCCCTTGATGATTGATTAGGATTCAATTATATAATTTTCGATTTTCAATAATGTGTTCATATAATTTTTAATTATGCAATTTTTGGTTTTTTAATTATATAATATTATGACTTTTAATTATATAATTTAAATTATTTTAATGAAATTCACATATTTTATTAATTTAAATAATCAATTTTTTTAGAGTATATAATAAATATAAGAAATAAGGAATGAATAAAAAAATTAGTAGATGAGACAATTAAGTATACTCATTATTAAGACCAGTAGTTGATGGCTAACCCGTAGTAACAAACCCATGAATAGTGCAATGGAAGAGATGATTAAAGGATATGGATATAAATGTTATCTCTTGATTAAGGAATATGATAAAAAGTATTGTAAAGCCTATAAATAGTTGATGAATAGTGTAGAGAAAGAGATAGTATAAAAACAACAGTGTGGAAGGCATAATATTCATGCATAACCTATTAGGTACTCCAATGTGGACCACACAAATGTACTTAACCCTGCTCTATTGTGAATTAAAATTGTACTCATTTTCTCCTTAATATAATTAAGATCTTATGAAGGGATTGGTACTCTAGTCTAGCAATATATAAGAAGTCTTCACAAAACAATCGCATATCAAAATAGTACAATAATTCAAAGGAAATCACACGATACGGTGAAAGATGGCTTATTTGGTGTAACGTTGTATCCAGCCGCTTATCTTCTGGTGAAAGATGGATTATTTTGTGTAACATGGTACAGTAATAGTGACGGTGTTAACGCGATTTTAGTTATTATCTCACTTTCAATGACTGATGATCGGATAAATCGAAATTTACGTCCCAAGAAAAGAAAGTTGATATATCTTCAGGGTTAAAAACGGTATTTTTCCTATATTAAATCATTAATACTTATTTATATATTTATTATAAAATAAACTTTTTAGATGAATATTTAATAAGTTTAGAAGACAAGAAACGTATTTTGTTAGTTTTAATAAAATTAATCTAAATAAAATCACAAAATTTAGTCCATTCATAAACTTATACTAAATATCAATCAAAATCTAACCTTTGCTATCTCGATCAATATCTCTGTCACAATCCTTTTTAAAAATTCTACACTAATCCTTCTCATTTCTCTTTTAGATTTAAACAGAATTGTCTTGTAGTAAATTACTTTTTATTTCCTTCTCTCTCTCTTTGTATAGAAACATGCAGCTATAAACGCAATATATAGATTTTCTTAGTATAAGGGCATCTGCAGTGGGGGACGTGTCCCGTTTCGGCGGGATGGGACGCTCGCGGGTTGCGCTGCAGGTCGTCTGGCCAGACGGGCGTCGCGAGGCAGAGGGAAAGAGGGTGGGCCTCCCGCCACGCGCTCATCGCCTCCGCGTCCAATGAGATGGGCGCGTATCACTCACTCGCAGGGGCATCGTTTTAATTTTTTTTTTTGAATTTCACGTGAATTCGAAAAAAAAAATCCAACAGATAAAACGGCCATTTCACTTTTTGTTCTTTTTTTTTTAAATCCATACGCACTCCTATAAATACCCCAATCCCCCACTTCATTTTTCACACTTATTCCATCTTTTTCTCTCTCAACTTCATCTTCTTCATCACATTATTTTGATTTTCAAGTGCAAAAATATCCGAAGACGACAACCAACTCCAATGGCGGGATTGGTTCGTGCATGAGACCTACAGGGCATACACGCCGGGCTCCACTCAGTCTGCAACCAACCCCCACGAGCTCCCCACCCAGCACGAGCTCCTCACCCACCACGAGATCCCCACGCAGTAGTTGGATGACATCCAACTGTCCGACCAGCCGACGGGCCGCGAAGTTCGAGTGGCATACACTTCGGAGGAGACAAAACAGATGTTCGAGGTGTATGTTGATACTAGCGAGGATCCCTTCGTCGACAACCAACAAAAATCCAAAGTTTTTTGGGAAAGGATTGTCACTGCATACAACGGCAGCCGACCGGAGGGCGTCCCAGAAGATGATTCGGGCTCATTTCGACCGAGTTAACCCGAAAATCTCCAAGTTCTGCGACATCTACAACAACTTGTAGAATGATTTTCCAAGCGACGCGAACGAGGTGGATATTCTAAAAGCCGCCATGTGGCAATTCAAGTATGTCGCCACTTGTAATAAGGTCTGAAGCATTGACAAGTGGGCTGGTGGCCTCGATTCGACGCTGAAGCGTACGAAGCACACCTCGAGTGGCCACTACTCCACGAGTGGTGGTGAAGGATCCGAAGGCGCGAGCTCGGAGGCATTGGGAAGGTCGGGTCGAGCCCGTCCGATCGGAACAAATGCGGCGAAGAGAATGGGTAAATCGTCGGCTTCGAGCAGTGCGGATCCGGAGGCCATGGCGGCGGCCAACAAAACGCTAATGTACAACTTTTTGGCCATATTCCAACTATACTAGTGCTATGACACCTGAACAATAGGACGTACACTGAAAATTGATCAACAATCTCCAGAAGGATTTGGGTATGTTGCCGAATAATTAGGATTTTTAATAATGTAGTTTTAAGATTTTTAAATTATGTAATTTTTGTGTTTTAAATTAGGAATTTTAATAATGTAATTATATGATTTTTAAATTATGTAATTTTCGATTTTTAAATTACGAATTTTAAATTATGCAATATTAGAAATTTTAAATTGTGTAATTTTATTTGTTTAATGAATTTCACCAATTTTATTAATTCTGAAAACCAATTTAATTAGAAAATGTAATAAATATAATAAAGAATAAATGAATAAAAAATTTAAAGATGTGACTAGGGATGTCAATTTAGCCGAAATCTGTGGTTTGACCCGATTAACCCGACAACCCGACAGAGTTAGGGTTGAAAAATCTCAACCCGAATGATCCTAAACTGAATAGCCCGCAACCCGATAGAGTTGGCCCGAAGATAGCCTGAACCCATAGGATCGAGCCGAAAATTAGCGAGTTATCGTTAGTTTTCAAACTTCATTAATTTATTATTTTCAAACTGTTGAAAGTTAGTATTAGAATTATTTTTTTTCAAATGTATGTGAAAAATGCATTTTGATTCATTATTCAAAAGTTATGTCCGTCATTCACTTTTCTATATCTTCCTATAACCTTTAATATAAAACGTTTTAGATTTAAAATTTAAAAAAAAATTGATAATCGATTAAGAAAAATATATTTTCTTATTTCTCTAAAACCTATATATTAGTTTTGAGTTGAAATGACATTCATACAATTATCAAAATTAATATATTAATTAAAATATTCATAAAAAAATTTGAGTCCGATTGGCTCGATGGCTTAGCCCGAAAATCAATAATTTAGGATTAAAGTGGAGAATTTCTAACTCGAAAAAATTACAACCCGAATGACTCGTAATCGAATAGCCCAACAATCCGCTATGGTCGGTCCGAACCCGAGCGGGTTGACCCGATTGACATCCGTATATGTGACATTCATGTAAGAGAATGATGATTAATAGATGAGTATTGCGGATACTGTTTCTTAGTTAAAGGATGAAGTAAAAAGTATTGTAAGGTCTATGAATAGTAAATAAATAGTGTAAGAGAAGAGAACCATGGATAGCCTAAGTAATAATAATAATAATATAAATAATAATATTAGAAAAAGTAATAATAATAATAATAATAATAATAATAATAATAATAATGTACATAATAATATTAGAAATAGATTCTCTAATACAAGAAGTAAGAACTAAAGAACGCAGCTCATCTCCCCAAATTCCTCTTTTGACTTTCATTGCTCTCTTCTCCTCGATTCCACAATCTTCTTTTCTCTCATCACCCGATCGATCATTCCAATTCTCACTCCTCTCCCCTTCGATCATGTGATTTTTCACTCAACTTTCCAAATTATTATTAATTTGCTATAGTGAAGTCCTTCAGCAATTTCATGCTTCCGATCGATTGAACTTTCTCTGATTGACGGCCACAGTTAGTATCTTCTACCAATTGGGACTCTGGGTTCCTTGTTTTCCCCAATTCTCTGAAATTTTATGTTCTGTTGATCTCGATGAAGATCGAGGAGCTCGATGATGGCGCGGAGAGTATTATAGAGAGCAAGCGCACCAGAAATAGCGAAACGAGGCTGATCGCGGTTAGGGTTGACGCAAAAAGGGCTTTAGTCGGAGCTGGGGCTCGGATCCTGTTCTATCCGACCCTTTTGTACAACGTTTTCCGCAACAAAATTCAAGCGGAGTTCCGGTGGTGGGATCAAATCGATCAGGTGTGGCTTTCTGGATCAAATTCATGACACTATTTACTTATTTATCTATTTGCTTGACAATATCTTTTAGTTTGCTTGTATGGCTGTGGATAATTATTCCGTTTAATTTAGTTTTTCATTTATATTTTTTTATTTTTTTTATTTTTTTATTTTTTATTTTTCCTTTTTGAGTTCAACTTTATTGCCATGCTTGTTAGTCATAAGACTATTATGGATTGGGATTTATCCCGTGAGAGTGAAAATGCATGATAATCAGCCAAAGAGAACTATTTTTGGGTGAAGATAATGAGGTTTTTCCTATTTCGTCAATTCTCGGTGACGATGCTTCAAACTGATCTGGAATGTGATTCATTTCTTAGTGATTGTCTTTTCATTTTGGCCTGGAACTTATTTTTTATTTTTATTTTTTCGTTTTGGCATTTCAACTTGATTCATGTAATACATATCCTAAGTATTAGCTTTTGTGTTGAAAATTAGTATCTACTGCTGGGCGCTGTTCCATTTCCGAAGGATGTACCTCGTTTGAAGCATCTTGGAGTTGGCGGTGTAATTACACTGAATGAGCCCTACGAGACTCTGGTCCCGACATCTTTGTACTATGTAAGTGGTTTCTAAATGCAGATTGTGTTTGTCAGTTTCCGGGATTGATGAATGGGGGGGGGGGGGTGCAATTTCTGCCTTATGCTCATTGTTCCGTGGTTCTGATCATAATAAGGGTCATGTGCACTTCGCATGAGTTTTTCTTGGAAATGGTTGGGCAGCGAGGTGTCGAAGGCTGGTTTATCTAGATTCGTTATATCTCAAATTAATTGTTAGAAATTGTTGGATTACTCTGATCTGGTTGGCCTTGATTTGGCATGTAATGTTATGTATAGCTATTTTTCTGTGTCAGTTTAGTTTCTTTTTTGCTCGAACTTGAAAGAAAAGTATCACCTATGGACTTTATAAACCGTTTTCTACAACACTTGTGTTGTTATAGGCAATGAAATTTTCTTTAGCACCCTAAGACAAGTGATCAATCCAAATTAAATTCAGAAGATTATGTCTTGCTTGCGGTTTATATTTGGTTTTAACTTTTGATTTTGAAGAAAGAACATTGAAATTGTTCTTCTATGAGAGTGTTAACAATTGAGCCATGTCTACCGTTGTAATGGTAATGTACACGAGCTTATGGGTAAAACTTCAATATCTTGCCAGTACTTATCTAAATTATTTCACTTTTGTGTTATTGTTTTTCAGGCTAATGGGATAGATCATCTTGTCATCCCTACTAGGGATTATCTCTTTGCTCCTTCTTTTGGGGATATTAACCTTGCAGTGGATTTCATTCACAGTGCGTAATTCCTCTAATTCTTTCCTATGCTATGTTGGGTCAAGTACATAATAGTGTGAGGTTTGTCAGCAGTTGCATCTGGATTCTATGAGTTTTCAATAACTCCCAATTGCAGGAAATTCTTTGAGTGGTCAAACAACATATGTCCATTGCAAAGCTGGGCGAGGAAGGAGCACAACCATTGTTCTCTGTTATCTGGTTCGTTCAATTTTATTTTTAAAATAGAAAAAGGTTTATAGAAGTTACTTTGGAGACTAAGACAGTGTCCATGATATTTAGGTTCAATATAAGCATATGACACCCGCTGCTGCACTTGAATACGTTCGTTCTAGAAGACCCAGGGTGCTATTAGCTCCAATCCAATGGAAGGTATGCAGAATACTATGCCCGACCCCCGAGATGGAATTGCATTTTGGGTCCCTTCACTTTTGTTTAATGTTGCTTGTCTATTTGATCAGGTGCTTTCAAGATTTTTGAACTAAAAATGCCATTATATTGCTTCTCAGGCAGTTCAAGAATATCAGCAGCAATGCATGGCTTCAAGAACGGTCTGCACATCTGGGGATGCCGTGTTAATCACAAAAGCTGATCTTGAAGGGTACGATAGTCCTTGCAATGACAACTCTGGCAAGGAGCTTGCGGTCGTGTCTAGAAGGTTGAACACGAGTCCGATGATGGCTAAGTTGACGTGCCTTTTTGCATCTCTGAGGGTTTCAGGCAATTGTGGACCTGTAATGAGGCAGCTGACTGAAGCGCGTGCTTGCTGAATTTTACCCTTACCTGAGCTGCTTGCCTGTACAGACAAGTGTAAGTTAATCCTGTGTTTCACAAGTAGATCAAGATAAAATAAAAAAGGGTCATGATTCAGAGAGAATACTTTCAACATTGTATAAAAATGTTGAATCTGATTCTGTATATATGTATATCAGATGGAGTTGAGTTGAGTTGATACATTGCTAAGCTCTAGCTCAACTCAACACTGATTGAGTTTCCTCCCCTTGTTTTTCTTTAGTTTGAGCTCGATCCGCTGGCAAATTCGGTATATACTGGACCTTGACTCGGTTACTATTGCAAGTAGTAAGTAGCTTTGAGCTTGTTACAAAATGAAAACAAACACACAATCAAGGTCATCTATAAACATCTCAAATAATTAGCTTCAAGATGGATTAATTATTCGAATAATCATAAACAAACAACCCCTTTGACCCTTTCAAGTGTATGTGAACAGTTACTATGGAACTGTTTTATTGAAATCATAATCAATGACATTATGTCACCAGGTATACTAGTTTTAGTAGTATAGTATAGTATTACTTTTGAAAGCATCAAAATCTTCCAAAAAAGCGAAAGAGATGAATATAAATTTTATAGAATGAACAGCCCAACATACATCTCAATTAATTCTTCCTTGTTTTTCTTCTTGGCATATTGCATGGGGAAAGTGGCACTTGTCTCACCCCACTCTTACTTAGGGTATCCACAATACCATTCATTAATCATCAGTCCCTTACACTATTCATCTACTATTCATTGGCTATGTAGCATTTTTAACTCTCTCCTTCCCTTCATCTCGGGCGATCCATCCCGCGAGGGTACCCGCAACGCGTCTCGCGGGCATCTTGTCCCTCCGAGACGGGACGCAGGGTGCCCACTGCGGATGCCCTTATCACCGCGCCATCAATTTTTGTTTATTTTTTTCTATTGTTTTTGGCTAAAAATCCTATTACACGAATCTTTCGAATTCGATCCTTAATACCTTGGCCTCGAAATTATATTCGACATGAACTTGCGTCATCTCCTTTTCCGTCTATGAGAATATTTTCACATACATAATATGTATCTAATTATTTTTAAAGATTACTTATTTCTTCAGTATTTATACCATATATATTTAAATAAAATTGGAGAACATGGGTCGTATCACCTCGAGTCCTGGGACTCACTCAAGTAGAATACAAATTTATGGCAACATCTATATGTCCTAGCAACTTTTAAATAAGTGACTTGTGATTTATAGCAATTACCGATAAAATATATCAAACTTAAAAGGCCATGTTTAATTTCATTTTACTTTTATATATGAAGTTCATCAAAGAATCCCGTCTTCAGGTTTAACCGAAATCATACCAACTCGAGGTTTTATAGCCTATACTTTTGATATCATAATCACTGAATTATATATATGTTATTAACGTAGTAATGCATTTATCCAGTAATGTGATGTATTCAGTATTGATCTTCGCATCCAAAGGGTTCAATATGATTCTATGTTCTCACAATAATTAAGAATTCTCATTTGAATCATTTCCTATATGCAACTATATCCTTATACTACAACCTCTCTTGTACCTTGCAAAGTTCTCAGAATATTTCTTTAACCAACAACAACAACAATAATAATAATAATAATAATAATAATAATATCATTATAATAACTTAAAATAATAGAGAATGAAATAAAGGAAAAGGAAGAAAAAGGAAAATATGCATTGGATGCTACTTTGAAATGTAACTTTAGAATGCTATTGCTAATGACTGGGGGTCTACCGTTTAAAGACAGCTGCTATATACATAATACACACACACATATAAATATATAGTACATGTATGTAATCACCCAGACAGACACATAAAGAGATGAGAGATTATATATATAAAACGAAGAGTGATATGAAGTGCAATTTGTGATAAGAAATGTGAATTAAGGTAAAGGAATAAATACTCCAGTGAGTCGGGGGATTCTGGGTCTTATTAAAAGATGTATAAAGCGCAACAAAATCTTGCCCTTAAATTCGTATTAAAAATAAATAATGAGATAAAAAGCTTGATGTTCACCAAATCAGACATCTTTATCCCTTTAGAAACTACGATGGAGCTGCACGTCTCCTTGCTTTTCCTACATGCAATCAATATACACACATATATAGACGCGTATACATTTAACACGCAGTCTCTCTCTCTCTCTCCCTCTCCCTCTCTCGTTAAGTAAAGCATATCTAGAAGAAACAATTTGCAGCAAAAGCTCGAATCTGGAATAGAATAATTAAAGTAAATTTAAAGAGCACACAAAAATGAAAATAACCTGTTATGTGCAATAAAATAGTATATTATTACTTGTATAAATGAGATCCATAATAATTTTGTCACTAGGTATCTTGCTTTGGTCGAATCCTCGGTCTCATGTCTAAGGCATCTTGTGACAGTAAAGAGCCACTACCTAAAATCCACATCTATATATTAATTAAGCGACACCAACATCATATTTTGTTTCAATTCCAACTCAATTTGGAAGTGATCGAACCAAATTTATTTCAAAAATTCTGTGTTTTGTTTCTTTATTTTTTCACTTGTCGGTCTCGGTTTATTTTGTGGCCGAAATACTAGATAGTCGTAATTAGTTATAATAAATGTTAATTGGGCTTTATTATATTATACTTGTGATTAGTTTTAAATATTTTTATAGCTATTAATGTAGTTAATAAATATTAAGTAGGACTGATTATTATTAATTTTTCTTTAATAATAAAAGCAATAATATATTTCTAATCTGCTAATATATTTATTTTTTTCACTGTGGTAAACATTATCGAAACTTTATATAAGTCGTCATTCCTCACAGGGACATTGTGATGTCGATATGACAGTCTTATATTAGGGAATACAACATTTAATCCATGTAAAAATAATTAAATTAAAAGCCAAAACTACTTCATAGAAAATATATCAGCGCATAAGAAATTCCAGCAAAAATAGCCTAAAAAAATTCCAGCAAAATAAACTTTCACGTACGATGGGAACTGCATCGATGCTATGAGTAGTACTCACAAAGTACCAAAATTCATTATGATGAATAATATGCGACAAGTTTTATAATTTTAATTATATATTGAAACAATACCATTGTAGGCTCAATTATCTTCTTTGAATTACGCCAATGAGACCTGCCATGCATTTATATATTGTATATCATCACTTTACACATTAAATGTTGCATCATGATAATTAATTATTTTTCGCTTGCAACATACTCTATGTACCTGTCATTAGCCTAAGTAATCACTACATAAAAAAAGATCTAGGTACGTAACTTTAATATCATAACTGCAATGCTCAAAGGTTGCACTATAGTGAAATAAGGCATCATTATAGTTGAAATTAATTTATCATTTTGTAATACAAGCTGCAGGCATGCACTATAGATACAAAACTAAACTATACGTATAAAAGCTATGATTTTAAATAATTAACATATATACTATATATAAATATATACAAAGATAAAGTATATATTCAATTTTCAAGAATTTCATATACAAAAGTATTCAATTTCATTTTACATCAGAACAAATAAAGCTTAAATGTATATATTAAACTACAATATTATGCTTAGATATTTAAATAAGTGAGGGTATTATAGTTATTTACAAAATTAAATGAATACACACTTTTATGATAGTATCAATTATATGCATGTAAAACACGTCTAAAAGATCGAACGGTACTAAAAAAAATTATAAACACAGTTTCCATTTCAATATTGTGCTTTAGTATCTATAATTCTTTGGTGTATAATTGACAAAAATTACACAAAAAATATTAACTTAAAAATGAACAAATAATAATAAGGAATAAACATATATAAAGACGGTATAGTAATCATCATGGTGATGATTTTCATGCAGCAAGAATTTTTCGCTTTCGACGTCGGGGTTTTCTTTCCTTGGTTCTCTCTCTCTCTCTCTCTTTCTATCTTCTCTTTGTGTTTTATTTGTCAGAAGAGAGCCGGCTTTTTCTTGGTTCCTTTAATTTTTTTTTTCTTTTCTTGCTTTTGCAACATGGGTTTTCGTTGAACAGTTAGTTCAGTTTGTGACCCCTGAAATTTAGAGTGAAAAAGAGAGAGAGAAAAAGAAGAAAAACAATGGTGTATATTGGTCCCTGGCAGCACTTACAAGTAATGATTATGGTAATGATTTGTGATTGTTTGTTTCTATCCATGATGATCCGGGTTGTCTGGGTCCGGCCAGAATGTCGAGTACTTCAACCATTCTGCTTCTTGTTGGTTCGCCATGGATGATTCCTGCAATGCCATGCATCATCACCATTATATATATCTCATTACTTTCTTTCTCTTTGTTGTGTGTGTAATCAACCCTAAAATACATGCACCATCGCCAACAAGCTAGGGGCTATCAATTCGGGCAGAAAATTATTTTGACGGAACCTAAAATCGAAAATTTTCGCATACAAAAAATGTTGAAATAAAAAATTTAAAAAAATACAAAGACAAAAATATAAGGCAAACAAAAAAAAGAATTAACTAAACATTTGGTTTGGGGTACTAGTGGTGTCGACACCATAAGAGCATGCACAAACACTATCCATCAATAATCTGCTCGACTCGAACATGACATAATTTATAAATGCACGAACATGACAAATTAGAAATAAATTAATGATAAAAGTTATAAATATATATATAAATATTAGAGTGTTATACGAATACAATCCGATACGACACGAGGTGAAATTATCTTGTCCTTATCTTATCGACACGAGAAGAATACACATGAATATGATAAGAGTGGTCACTAATTTATTAATTTTATGCTTATCCGTGGCAAAAATTACTAATTCTGCATAAGCGAAACCCCCTTTTTATGAATGTGGAATATGACCAAATTTGATTGCGAGCAAGACTTTCCGTGCAGTAAGTTGGCATACGGTAATAACTGAAAAAACTGTCTCTTTCTTTTCCTAGGATACCACGAGCATAAAGGAAAGTTTTCGGGTGACGAACCCTCTATCTCTTTTTTCCTCCAACTTATTAGAGATATAAATGTTTAAATTTTATGTGTGTTAGATATAGCTCTTGTAATTATATTCTAAAGTTCATCAAATGATATAGCTTTACTTGGTCTTTATTATATTCGTTCGTACTAGTTGTACTAGTGTTAGGAAAATAATATTTCAGATTATAAAGAAAATAAGGGGTTTAAGTGAGCTCCACTCAATCACTTTATACATATATATATATCAAAGGGGGATTGGATTCTTACCGCCCTTGATGGCTTTTGGTTTGACACTGTGCTAATTAGCCATACATGCACTTGATATGACACAAGCAAGAAAAAAAAGATGAAGAATATCAAGAAAATCAGACAGAATACAAGATTAAATTCGCCAAATTAGCTCTTTATTATTGAAGAGAAAGATGGAGATTATCTTAAGACGAAAGAAAAAGAAGATAAAGTGGAGGGTGTGGGAAAAAGAAAAAGAAAAGGCTTCTAGTATCTGTTTTCTTCTTTTTTATCATCACATTTTAATAATATTAATTAGAGAAACAGATTTTCATATGTAAGCTCACCTTTTTCTTTTAAGCAGTTCCGAAATGGAGACATAGGATAGGAGGCATGCATTTTGAGAGTCAAAAAAGGTGAAAATTGTAATACTTACTTCTTTGATGTCAGTTGAGGTGCATCCCATGATGAGTTCCTCCAATCCAGATGCAGACCTTCCCCCAAGTTTATGATGCTGCTGCTGCTGCTGTTGACGACGACGCCCAAAGATATTATTATTTATTTTCTTTGTCCATAAAGACATAATCATGCATATGATCATGCATTGTCTGCTAAAACATGGCAAACTCTCAACTCTAATTTTTTAACTAAACATGGAACAGACTAACTAGGAATTCTGTTTCTTTTTTTGTAAAAAAACTTTTTATTTGACCTGAGCCATCATTGTCAGACACAGAATTGTATGGTTCATTATGCATGTTTGGTTTTCAGAAGAATAAATGTAGCTTGCACTCTTGTTTTTATTAATGTTTACTACAATAAAATATACTATTCTCTACTTAATTGTTTGTCTTTATCCAAGATCCAAATGTGCAGTGAAAATTGTGGGCTTCTGAATTTTCTGGAAATAAAAAGAAAAGAAAAACAGCACACATAGATATATATATAGATATAGATAGAGATATACGTACCTGGTAATTTTCATTGGGGAGCATGATTCTGGGGACATGGAAGGGGTGATCTTGATCGAGAATAATGGAGGTGTGGTGGAGCGGCGGAGGAGAGATGATGGTGGAGATGGAGTGCGACGGCCGGCTTATGTGAAACGCGGCGGCGGCCGCAGCTGCGGCAATCTGGTGATGGTGCTCATGGGTCACGTGATGCTGCGGGATGTCACGCTCATGTGTCACGTGATGCTGTCCCATGTCACGCTCTTCGCACGTGCTTGCTCCTTCCCTTGCGATTGAAGCCTCTCCGATGTTCCCAGCCTGATTATGCATTTTATTTATTTAATAAAAAGAATTATTGGCAGTTTTATATGGGATTTTGGTGGGTGAATTACTGGTTAAGTTTTTATTAGCGGGCTGTTATTATCAAGAAAGCTTCCATATGATTTTCATGCTTTTGGCAGAAGCAATCGGAATGTGGGAATTAAGATGTTCTTTTCTTTCTGTCATCAATTTTTCACTAAAGAGACAAGAGAAGAATGCTGCCCAACTCTAAAGTTTATTATGTTTTTTTCTACGCATTGTAAAATTCTGTGGGAAAATATATCCACATTTGGAAGTGAAAATAATGTACAGTCTTTACTTAATTTATGTGACAAGACTAAATAATTGAAATAAAACGAAATGAGCAAATGTGATAGATACCTCATCAAACGATTTTCTGTAAGGGAGATAGCCCAAGTGATCGGCTTTAAGCTGATGAATATCAATGCCGGTATAAGTCGGGACCGAAGCTCCGGCGCCGGCAGCTGAGTAATCATCTCTTTGAGGGATCGTTTCCTTAGAAGAGGAGCAGCTCCCACTCCCACTCTCTCTCCGTATGTTAGCGTCGGTCATGACGTCCCCGGTAGCGCCGCCACTGATGGCGGCGCCGCCCCTCTCCGTCCAGTTGCACTGCCGCGGTTGAGTCTGATAGAAAATCTTGGAGACGACGAGCTCCCCTTCCTTCTCCTCTTCGTGCTGCCCTAAATGATACTGATGCATCACCCAATTCGTCTTTTCCGGCTTCCGATTTTTGCCAAAATTAGTATACAAGACCAAGATCTTCTTGCAGCCTTTCTGCTTGCCGTTAAGCATGACCGGCCGCGTCTTGCCGGTCTTGTGCCACCGCGTCTCGCCGCCTTGCAAGTCGCATTCCGTCTGGATCTTCCGCCGCTTCCTTGTGCCGGTTGTGTACGCCTTGGACGGCCGGTGGAAAAAGTGCCTACTCAATCCGTCTCTTGTTACTCCTGCACAAGAAATAAGAAAAAAAAAATCAAAGTTAGGTTTATTTAGGTGCAACAAATCACGACCCCCCTCCCCTCCCCTCAAAAGAAAACAAAAACCCTAAAAATAGTTCTATGATCTTCCAAGAAAAAAGGCAAAGTTGTTGAGTTATGGAAGGTAGTTGTGACCGGGAAGTTTCTCAGGGTGTGTATAACAAATCCCATCTTCGCCCTCGATGGTGGGGATGAACTCATCGATCAAAGGATGAGATTTGGAGTCTTTCCCTTCCACTTTGGCTTCGAGATGCTCGATCAGCTCCTGGTCGGTCGGGTCGAACTTCACTCCGGCGGGTAGCCCCACCCAATCCTGCCCCAGTATATCCCGGAATTAGTGAGATATATAGATTAAAAATAGCGGCCGAGAATATTATATCATTTATCCATACCGGCTTGCCTTCGAGCTTGTGTCCGCAGCCAGGGCACTGTTTGGATCCGCACAATTGATGCTCCTCGAGCTTTGCATCGATTAGATCAGAGCTGCTCACTGCTCCCAGCTGACTATTCATCGTTCAACTAAACAAATCCTTATCCTTTTTCCCTCTATTCTGCAGATGATACCAACCTTAACGCCATCAAATAAATTCTTATCCTACATATCCACAAATCTTCCTTCAGTCATATGCTCTCGATGCTTTCTGGAAGCACAAGAAGATAAAACAAAATAATTAATTGTTTTAAGGAAAAGGAGGATTCAAGAATGATACATAGTACTACTGTGCATGATCAGGAAATAAATTGATTCTTGAAACAAAGAGAGAGAGAAAAAAATCAATCTTTGAACCAGGAATCTATTCTTATAGAAAACTTAAAGAGATGAGAGGAAAGAGAGAGAAAAATAAAAAATAATATAAGGTGAGGAGAAAAAATGAAAAGGAAGAAAACTGAGGAGGTGGGATTTGGGTATAAAACCTGCTTTAACCATGGAAAAAACTCCAGAATTCCCGTCAACTTTAACTGAAGCCAGTAGTGAGAGATAAAGGAAAAGGCGCCCTATATTACTACCTTTAAGTCTCTCTCTCTCTTTGCTAATTTAAGCTCACTTCACCTTGTAGCCAGTTTCTCTGTGTGTGTGTGTGAGAGAGAGAGAAAGAGAGAGAGTTTGGGGTTATGGATTCTGGTAGTAAATAAAGGTCTCCCTGTAGCTTTGTATGTTGTGAGTCTTCTTGACCGGTAAAGCAAAAGTTGTTAAACCACACACTCAAAAGCATTTAGCCAACCCAAACTCAAATTAATCAAACTATATATACCTATTTATGTATTATTATATATATACATTTAGTATTTTTATTTTTTATTTACTGTAATAGAAGACGGTAGTGTAATGTGACATGATTTGATATGGTTTGAAACAAATTAAACAAACGTTGATTAAAAACCAAATTCGCGACGCTTTAGCAAAATTGTGATAAAAACGCAACGCCCAACGGAAAAAAAAATCAAATAGAATAAGAAAATACTGCAGTTACAACTAAATTTTGGAGTATATTATCTTTCATTTAAGATGAGTATTATTTTTTTGAGTTAATGGGAATTCAATATCGCTTTCAAGTGTGATGGGCTTATAAGGATGGTACGATAAGATAGAGGATTGATTAATTTTATCTTCATTGCGATGATTTATTATTCTACATCTTTAATGGGATAAGAATCAAACAAAATTAGTTTAAATGGTATGAGTTATCAATTCCATATTATCAATGGGATAAGAATCAAATAAAATTAGCTCAAATGAAATGAATTAACACGGGTCTTGGGATAACCCAAAACTTCAATCCTTCAAAGTAAATAATGGATTAATCTATATTATTTATATTTATCACGGGTCTTGGAATAGCTCAAAACTTTAATCCATCAAAATAAACAATGCAATGATCTATATAATTTTTATCTGTCTTGACTAATCATTAAAAGTAAACGCTCCCATAGAGATATTAGTGGGACTCGAACATATAACATTTTGGCCTTAGAAATATCCACTTTACCACTAGACCATCCCAACAAGACAAATGTGTTCTTTCTGTGTCTAAAAAAATTTGTCTTTTTATGTAAAGAGAATGGGGAATTTCTTTTGTTTGGAGGTATTTGAATTAGCTAATATAAAGAATTTTGGAACGTATAATTACTATTAACAGAAAATTTCATCTCAACCAAACTGCAAAAATTATGTGTCTATAAGTGCTCAGTGTGTTCCAAGAATCATACCAAATTTTGAATTATATATATATACACACACATATATCCATTATATTTTAAAATGTGAATAATTTATATACGAGAGGGACAGTTAAAATACCCACCTTGCCCCCTCAAGGAAAGAAGAAAAAGAAAAAGGTTAATATAAAATAAAGATATAAAAACAGTAAAAGAATGGCAAAAAATGATATGATCTCACATGGGTTTCAAGCTGGAGTGCTGATCATGATTCTTTTGCCATGAATGTTTTAGAGAGAGAAAGAGAGAGAGAGAGAGAGATACAAACATTGCTTGATATGCAAGGCAAGTGAGCAGCTAGCATACTTGATGGACCACCACTATCCCCATCCCCTTCTATTAATTTAATCCTTAATTACTATATTATCTTCCCCATTAATACTACTTATGGTATACAAGTATTATACTACTTAATTAACAAGACTTTGGGTGTAAGCACCGCCATTAATTTACTCCTTCTAAAAAGCTAAATTCCAAACAAACGACATTACAATTGTTCTTAAAGTGGGTTTCTTTTAGCAATGTGTTTTAATTACTAAAATAATTGTATGAACATTATTTAAAAATATGTACAGATGATAATTAATAAATCACTAATATTATGTTTATACAAAACTAAATTAATATGACAAGTTGCCCTGTGACAAAAAAAAAAAACTATACCCCACCACTTTGTGGTGGCCTACTTGAGAGATTTTCTTGTGTGGCCCACCCCATCCTAACCTCCCCTCCCCTCCCCTCCCCTCGATGTATCTCTAGGTTATTAATCCTCACAAATTAAAATTATTTTAGGTATGCATGCATGTTTTATATGGTCAAAGAAATCAATGATGAAGACTTCATAGCATTGTTTGCAGAGAGCATAATGTTATGATTGTATTTATTCAATATCTCTCTGATATTTCTTTTTTCATGCAGGTATTATTTTTTATGTCCTTTTTCCAAAAAATAATAATTTTGTCCAATCAAAATATACATAGAAAGATATATATATATATTATATACTATACACCATTTCCTAATTATACACTTTGGAATATCAATTAGAGATGTTAGTTTAATCTGAAACTTACGGGCTGATCCGAATAACCCACTAAATTTAGAGGGTTGAGGTTGGAAATTTCTAACCTAATAAAATTACAGCTCAATTAGTTTGTACCTGATTTGCCAGCGATCCGAGTAGGGTTGACCTGAAACTTGATGGTTGGCCTGAAACTTGATTGATGGTTGACCCGAATATGATTGACCTGAAACTTGATTGATGGAAATGTGTTTAAATTTCACTTTAATTTTAGAAATCTTAAATTAGATTTTTCTATATTCTTATATGCTACATCATTCAACAACTCAAGATTTACCAAACGTCATTCTTATCCGATGTCAATTTTTTTAATTTTTATACTAGTAGTATTTAATTGTGTTTGAATTTAAGTATATATTCTAAAAAAATTTCAATTAAATATTCTATATTCTATAAATATGAGAATCCCGCTTTAGAGAATTTGCTAGGATAATGTGTGATGTACTTAGCAGTCCTATAATAACGGTAGCATTAGAATCTCCCTTTAATATATGAGCATACGTTTTGACCAAAACAATGAAATAGACTCATTCCCAAAAAATGCAAGCTCTTATTTGCACATGTAATTGGTTGCATGGATATTATGATATTATGATTTTAGTTTATTATAAAGTTCTAAATTATCAAATTATATTATATTTTAATATTATAGTTTTTTTAATAGATGGTGAAGAGTAGTTGGAGACTATATACTTGAAGTGAATGGTCAAATTGAAGCTCAAAATATTATCAATATAGAAGAAGAATGCTATTCAAGTTTTTAGATTGTAGATTTATTTCTAAGACACTCTGGCTCTATGAAGTCAAATTATTATTGAACAATTTATCGTTAATTTTTTTATGTTACATTAACTTGGATTTGTTTTGGAATATTTAAGACTTTGAATTTTATACTTGTCAGATGATTTATATCTTTGATTTTTTTATATATGTTTATACATAATAAATATAGGATCTTTAAGAATAAAAAAACACGAGTTTAGTTTCCACCGTTAGCTTTTAGTCCGATTAGCCCGCTGACTAGCCCGAGATCTGAACGTTTAGAGTTGGAGTTAGAAATTTCTTACCTGGTAAAATTTCAGTCTGATTAGCCAGCGTCCGATTAGCCCACAACCCAAATAAAACTTATCTGAAATTCGATGAATTGGCCTAATTGATATCATTATCTAGAATGTGTATATTCTCTTCTCAATTTATCCTTTGTCGCTTTTTTGCCATTTTCTCTTAGTTTGGTTGATTTTTCTGATTTATGGAACTTATGAGTATAGTATATTTATTTTTCATTTTTGAGTATTTTAGTGCTGACCGACTATCATTTTTTTTTTTTTTGCGAAAAAAGGAAAAGAAAGATATGGAATATTTTTTTGTTTTATTTCACAACCCCACACGAGATCTTTTAATCATTAAGGTAATATTAATCATTAAGGTAATATTCATTCATTTTCTGAATTTCTATAATGATGCAAATGAAAAGTTCTTATTTTAATGTATTTCGAATTTTGAAATAAAAAAAATTTCTCTTACTAATGGGACAACGCCTTTAAAATAGTTAAGCATCTGTATCCGGCCTAAAGAAGTATCTGTATCCGAAAATTAATAATGAAACTAATATTCCATATTATATACTCGCTTCTTTCCTAAATAGTAGTTCTAGAACGGTGCAACACAAGTCTTAATAAAAGTGATTAAGTACATTGTGAATGGAGAAATAGTTTCATTTTAAAAATAATATTAATTAGATGATTAGATAGTGTCACACATGAAAAAAAGATATGGGCCTCCACAAATTTTATTCGTAAATGGAAATGGAACAATCCAAATAAAAAATAAGATATTTTGAATCGCATAGAGAGAGTACTACTAGTTATTTAAGTGATGGGCCAGGTGATAGAAATAGTAAATAAATTGATATATTAGAGGTTATGTTTCGTGATAATACCAATAAATGAAAATGGGTTAATCTTACCAAAATTGCAAAAAGAGACTATTTTTAAGGAATGGATGGAATTTTAAGATAAAAGATACAATTCATTATATGTATATATATATAGAGAGAGAGAGAGGATATCTTCGGCCACGACCACGATCATTTATTTTATCATATGATCTCTTGCATCTGTGGTCACACTAATCTATGTTTTCTTATCATCTATCACTCGATGGACCCAAAATTTCTATCACATTCACATTGTCATCTAGCATTGGTGCTCGATTGGTCACGTCTTTTATCATCTGATCTTTTGCATTCACACTATATCCACGTGATTATCAGTGGTCACACTGAAGACGCAGAATCATATGAATAGACGCCCCATGGTAATCGGACAAGCGTCTCCAATAAAGCAAGTGACCAAAGAACCCTTCCCTAATAAACTTACAAATATGTTGGAGTCGGTGTAGTGGAGTCGCGGTTGTGGGACTGGTGACACTGTGTCGCGGTAGTGGGGTCGCGGTTGTGGGGCTGGCGACAATGTGTCGTAGTAAAGGGAACGACGGCTGTGGGGCAAGAAATTTCTCCCGAGGGATATGTTGGGCGAGAATTTCCTCCTACGTCGCCTGCAATGACCTATTGATATGTGGTAGGCATGAGACCGGATATGAGAATGATTTTTTCCCGTTGCCACACCAGATTTGCAGTGGCTCCGCGAGAATGAATAACCGTATATGTAGTATATCTGCACCATCTCTCTCTTGGTTGAGAGAGAAGTCCATCTGTGGCAGTGATGCAAAAATGAGCAACCATATCTTTAAAAACCTTATACATATGTTCCTTGTATTCTAAAACTGTGAGAAGGAGTGAGGGAACTTTGTGTGCGTATGTATATATAATATGCAAGATCTACTATCTGGATGGGTGAATTAGGGTTGAGATTGACATGGATTAATACGATACACAAAATGACACAAGACACGAAGGGCCATAGAATAATATGGTACACAGGAACACAAGGATGAACACGATATACAGAATGACATTAGATATTATTTAGTTATCATGATCGTTGCTGTAAGAGAATAGAGTAGTGACAAAAAGGTGAAATGAGAGCACTATGTGTGCGATATATATTTATTTATTGATATGCAAGACCTAGGGTTTGGAGGCACCGGCGTGAATTAGGATTGACATGGGAATGAACACGGAGACCGTTTCCTAATCCAACCGAACATTCATTTTTTCAGTGTTCATCAGTGTCTTTTCATGTTCTTTCGTGTTCCGTGTACCAAAGAACAAATTACATACACTAGTGATTATTAATTCTAATGATTGGAACATATTTAACATAAAACTGGTGAATAACGATGCATAATGATAATAGATTGAATTATTTGGTATTATATTCACGATTACATCGACCTTTATGCCAAAATAGAACGACACGGAAAGACACAGACACGAAGATGTGGTACCGTGTCTTGAATAAAAGAAATGCAGTTTTTTTCTCAATTATTCCATATCTAGGTTTATTTTACGATTAAATCAAGCATTTTATTACTAATTATAATCCATATATTTGGAGTATTGGTAATAATTAATGTTATTCGAGCATAACAATCAAAGTTGTGAGTGATGTGATACTTCGAAAGAAGTATGTCCTTTTTACAAGTATTATTAATTCTACGTAGTATTAGTATTTGGGACATATTTAATGTGTGGTAATAAATTTATTTATTATTTAATATAAGAATTTTGCAAAAAAAAGGATAATAAATTGCAATATTTAGTGTTATATTCACAATTACATCGACTATTATGCTCAAATATAAGGAAACATTAATACGTTCACAAGTTTACACTGTATTCTAGAGTACATAGAAGCTTTGTGTCGTATCATCAGCCGTGTCCATTTGTGTCCTTCCATTTATCATGTCCATTTGTGTCTGTTGTATCTAGTCTCATTCTGTGTATTGTGTCAATACTTGTCCTTTCGTGTATCGTATTATTTTGTGTCCCTACATATCTTGTGTCTTTCCGTGTATGGTGTCGTGTCAATCTCAACTCTAATTCACGTCTCCAAACCGATGGTCTTGTATAGTATATATATATACACACGCACACATAGTTCTCATCCCCTCTCAGCCCTAATTTGCGCTGCCGTCCATCTCGCTCTAAATCTCGCACATGGCCCATTCTCTCAAATTTAGAATATAAGGAACATAATTCAAAAACCATTCAAGCAACTAATAAGGGTCTAAATTTCATCCGGGATCCGATTTGGACATGCATTTCTAAGGTGTTTCTTATTCTTCTTCATCTTTAACCACATACCCTATGGCCGTAGGGGGGCAGTGCATGCATGTTTTTTATGGCCTATACCCTTGCAACGTGAGAATTATTTGTGGCGTGATGATCTCTCCATGGCTGAATGAGCCCTGCTCATCCTAGGTTGTTCCGCTTGAAGAGTGATTAGTAGTAGACAAATGATATATTCCAAGATCGAGTCTGGCATTACTCACGAACTGTAATATGGTACGGACGCATTATGAGAATCATACGTCTCCAGTGAACAGATTGCTTGTAATATCGACCTACAAAAACAGTGACTTGTAGAGCAGCACGTCTAGTAAAAAAATGAACCACACAGATTATTACAAAAATGTCATATAAATAGAATTACAAGAAAAATATCTTATAGCAGCACAAGCGTGGTGGCAAGGAATCTCATCTAATTCGAACTCACGACATTCAAATGTCTTATAGTGAAGATCAACCGCGTATGAAGTATTTTCTTCTTCAACTTTAAACACATGCGTGGTGATTTTGCGGATAGCCAGGTGTCATCTCGCTTCAATAGATACATCAAGCTACTTTTGAGCCTAATCTATTAATTGATACTATCTTTCTCCAGCACTAGCTCGTCGCTCGCCAAACCATGTCTCAACAATAGTCCAAAAGTTGTTGAAAGATGCACACACTAGTAGTCGACGAGCCCACAACAATTGAGGATTCAAACTCTCTGTCGCATTCGAAGTCGTGAAACTGTACCATCGAACAAGATACTACACTCTGGCCTATCTTTCCACCCCAATATTTAACAGTGCTCTATGTGTAGCTACTTTCATCATTTCCAGTGCAGCAAAGTCCATCTGAAGCTGCTCATCTCGATATGCATATGCAACAACCCTGAAAATAGCACCTATATGTCCGCCATACCGCAATATATTCTTCTGAATATGGTAATAAAACAACGCATGTGCGACATTTGGATAAACAGAGTCCACAACATTCTTGATGTTCTTATGTTGATCGGATACAATCAATAGATAACCAAGTCCATGACTCATCATTATCAGTCGACTCAATCCCAATAGCAAGAAGAAAGACTCTTTCACTCTCATCCTTGGTCAACAACAAACACAATTTCTTTTTTCATTCCCTTTTTAAAAATGTCGTCAACCACGATTACAAGTAGCAAATAATGTTGGAAGGAATGCATACTCTGTCCAAGTGCAAGAAATCGTCGTATGTCATCTCTATCGCGATGTTTCTTTCTCTGAGAGCAAAAGTGTATCCCACCTCAATGCCAAACAAACGTTGTATCTCGACACTCATCTCCTTCAGCTTCAATACTACTCGTTCATCGACTAATTTCTTAGAAAATACTTTCCAACCACCTTAGTAGCAACTGAACGTAGAACAATATGATTCAAGTCCATGTGGCAAGTGTGAGTATTGTTGAAGTTAATTACTCTCCATGTCGATGTATTCTGGACTGCTTATAGTTTAAACGGGCAACCACCTTCGTGTTTGCAGACGAAGCCCAAGTGCAACTTGCTCGATCGATCTACCGAGTACTCTACATGGTTTAACATATGATATATTCCCACCGCAATTGATAATTAATCTTTCCAACTCCATGTCGAATTTGTTGACAGTTGCCCGATTTTGCTCCTGGTGGTTCTATCCACTCCAACGGAAGCACCCTGTTAAAATCAAGAAGTATAATCACCCAATTGCGCATTTCACATGTTACATGGTCCCGAGCTCCAACTTCAGCCTTACTGCCAAAATGATGCTCTGATGAGAAATTATGTGGCCTGATAATCTTATCAATGCGACATGGTTCTCGAATCCAAGCACCAAATTCAATTGTCAGTGATTCAAACACATCTATATGCTTGTCCTTGTCTTCATCCTCATCTGAAGGAGTATCATCTTTGCCTTCATTTTTATGTAATGCCGACGTAGTACATCTTGCTTCCACCTTGGACAAGATTGTAGATCGTTGTGAATCATATACAGGATCCTCAACAGATTGTACACTAACTCCAGTTTGTTTTACTTTCTCAGTCACATACACAATTGGATTACTATTTTGGTCCAGGAGCAGTCAAAACAAATTTATTCAGACTTCAAAAAACCTTGATATTTCTATCGTCTCTTATGTTGCTTGTTATGGAGAAAAACTTACAATCACATCCATCATTAATTCCTACTTCCTCGTGAATCTATTTTCTAAAATTGCTACGAGATATTTGGTCCATAACCATGTATACAATAATCTCGTCGGCGCCTACGTACTCGGTTCTCTCCAATGACCACTATGATGTGCAATTGTACGTTGCTACGGAGCCATATACACACGAAAAATACAAAATAGTTAAAAACATATAGAAATTCAAAGAAGGAACACTGCTGGACACGGCCATCTCGTGTGGACATGGATGGACATGGCTGGACAATGATAGATACAGATGGATATGACTGTGCGCGTAAGAATCATTTGCATGTCGTGTGCACTACCATGTATCCTTACATCCTAAAATTTATTGTGATCTCATGTAATCCGTAAAATGTGTCCTTAACCCTAAAAAAAAAAACTGTGTAGTTAAGAACATCTACTATATCTGATCGTGTTCTCAGGATCATGCATTAATTTTCAAAAACTCACTTACATATATGTTCGTTTTTTCATAATCTATAGCTTTTGGTGTGTTTCCTATGAGGTTTCTTCAACCACGTCATGTGGCAGAAACTCGAAGTAATTATTTTATGTTGTGCAAAGTAATTTTTTATGGTTTGTTTGATATTTTACCACGTCAACTGTATTTATCTACCTCTCTTTTCTTTTGCAAATCAGTGAATACAAAATTGAAATGCATGATTTGATTGGTTAGGGTTTAGAATTTGAAGGTGATATTATGGTTGTACATGGCAACCAAAAAATAAAGAATTTTTTTTAATAAAATTTAGTTATCATTATCAGCGGAAAAAAAGAAAATAAAAGAAAATCTTTTAAAATCACTTAAGCAATCGAAAAGAAAATAAGAAAAAAAAAGCTTTGTTTGACTATATTCAAAAGTCAAATAATACTTTAGACAATACTCCATAAAATGGCTAGAAAAATTATACTATTATGAATTTGGAGAAAATAAATAAATTTTATCATTTTGGCTACATACAGTTTTCTTCATGTATTACACTTTTCTACAAAGGAGTAATATGCCGCTAAATATTTCTAAACATTTCTCCCGAGCATCGCTAACATTTTAGTCGACATTCTCATTTTTTATTTTCATGTTATTTTTATAATAATATGTCATAAGTTATTATTGGGATCATCGAATTAATAGGTTATATAAAAATTAATGCTTAGTTTATAATTTTATTGGTCTCTTAAAAGTTAAGAGAAAAAAACTAAACTAATTTAAGCATTAATTTTTGTGTCCGACAATAATTATGATTAATTAGAATAAAAAATTCAAAGTCTAACGAGAACTAACTAAAAATTAGCCATTAGTCGCAAAATGATCTATATATCATAAACTATGCCTATATATGTATATAAAATAACACTACACAGAACAAAAATTAGACATGTCTTCTGCAAAGAGGAATTCGAATTAGAGGGATGAAGTAAGGGTATCAGCAACAAATGAAGCAGGCGCGCACAGCCCAGTGTGCGCGCACCGCGGACGTGCCGTGTTGGATAGGAGGCGTATGCGAAGATCGCATGCTGTCGTGTGCCGTTTCAAGCGATGCAGGCCACGCACGTGTGCAATCCACGCGGCCATCTCGGCCAATCGTGTGATGCGTGTTGCGTATGGTGGCAATGCGTTTGGAGTTCAAAAGAGCAGTTACTAATTTTTTTTTTCCTGTTTGATAATGCCACTTTCCAGAATAAATTTATCTCATTCCCTCATATAAATACCTCTTTTCTCCCCCCCACTTCATTCACACCTCAAAATCATATTTTCTTCAATTTCTTATTATTTTTTCTTCCAAATTATCTCATCATCTCAATTTCTTCTAATTTTTTTTTTTCATAATTCCATTGTCAGATACTAACAAACAATTCCAACAATGGTTTATAACACAAGGCTTTGATCCAAATAATCTACCCTCATTTAGAATGTCTTGTCAATAGGCACATTCTTCATCTCATTTCCAAAAGGCTCGTCGTCTCCCTACGGTCTCGACAACATCCAACTTTCTGATGAAATAAAGATTCTCACAAGCGATATACGAATTTTGTACACTGCGGAGAAAACAATGCGGATCTTCGAGTCTATGTGGATATCAACGAAGATCCAATCGCAGCCAACCAACAAAAAGCAAGGGGCTTTTTTGGAGAAAATTGTTGGGAGGTACAATGAGGTATGCTTTGGAGTCACCTAGCAGCACAAGTCTTGTATGCTTTGAGCCCATTTCGATAGAGTAAACCAAAAAATAAAAAAAAATAAAAATTTGCACCCTCTACAACAAATTGGAGTCTTCACAATGAAGGAGCAACGCAAGTGAGCCGGATATTCTAAAAGAGGCGATGTCCGCCTATCAGGAGGATAACAAGAAGCCTTTAAAGTACGTGAAAATTTGGGAGAAGGTTTGCCACTATGAAAAGTGGGCAGACAACGAAGAAGCGGTCAGAACGTAGAGAACGAAACACAGCTCCGACGACCAATTCTCCAACAGCGGCGAGGCAGACCCCGTTCTGAGTGACGACGTAGGTGGGAGCATTGGTGTGGAGCCGAATGAGAGTCGTCCAATTGGAGAAAAGACAGTTAAGAGCCAGGTGAAAGGAAAGGTGGTGGCCACAATTGTGTGGCAACGGGCAATTTAAAGGGTATTTAGGCGGCACTTGAAAGAACACGAACAAGTCGGCGTTGTGGAATATGTATTAAAAAACCTACAACAAATACAAGTCTTGGACGAACGAGGTGAAATTTCAAAAGCACCTCCTGTTTCTGAAAAGTCTCGAGGAGAAATTGCAACTTTCAGTAGTTGTAGTTTTTTTAATTATATAATTTTTAAAATTTTAATAAAATTCGTATTATTTTTTTTGTTAATGTAGTTGTAGTTTTTTTTAATTATTGGATTTTTTATTTTGATCATCTAATTTTGGAAACATTAAAATATTATTTCAACTTTAGAAATATCGAATTGGAATAAATATAGAAAATTTGAAATTAATAAAAAATGACAAATTAAAAAAGTAAATAATAGGACCATGAATTAGAGATTTGGTTGAATTTTTGTGACTGAGTATTGATGTTTATGGTAAAGTTTGAGATACTAACGTGACGTAAATAATAGAAATTTAGTTGAAACTTTATAATTACATTGTGGATGACGCAATAATGATATACTTTAGATTATTCTTACTCTATGCTTACTACTTCACATGTCCCATTAATCATCTTGGAATTCCGTGCATGCCATTTTTAATACTGTTACACTTTAGAGAGGGAGAGCAATGTTGTGGTGCACCAACCAAAGACATGGACAAACAATCTTTTTCACAAGAATTCACATCTTTTCCTCATATTCTTTCTTCCAAATTTGCATTTCTTCAAGTTTCCACATATACAGATCTTATTCCTTAGATGCAACATATTTTGTTTCACTCGAATGAAAAAGTTGCAGACTACAAATAATTGTTGCTATCTGTGTATATAATTAATTTTAGCTTTTACATAATTGTAATATTAAAAGATCATGCTACGATACATTTGAAATGAGACATTGGGTTTAATAATTAACTATTTTACTACTAGATCAATATATATATATATATATATATATAGGGGTGCATTAAACTCAAACCATACTTTTAGTGCATAACTGAGACCAAATATAATCCATTGGATTTGAAATTGGATGGCCATGATTTAAAAAATTCGTGTATCATTATAGAAGCATTAACAAATCATTATAGGGGTATAAATGTCACACAGAAATATTTATTTTCGGAAGTTAGCGAAATTTATGGAATGTGCCCATTTTTTCCGCAATTTGTGTTGTAATGATATACATCCAATACTATGATGATTTACATTCAACGTTGTGATGATTTAGATTCAATGTTATGCTGAAATATATTTTCGAATTGGTACAAGTGCTTTATTTTCGGTTGTTCGCGTTTTATGTGGAGTAATAACTCCTTAAATCTGCACTATCATTATTCCATGTATTTCTCATAATCTTAACAAAAATTCATTCTTAAGAATTCAAAATTATCGTAATTATAAATACAACTAACATGT
>JAYDZE010317492.1:0-18369 GCA_034509125.1 Monilaria moniliformis | reverse complement strand
TGGAGGTACTCATCGAACATGTCCGATGAGGTACCGTATGCCAACTGGCGAATCGCGGACGTGCACTTCAGTAGCGTCGAGAGTCAGTCACGGCCTGTACCGTCGGGGCGCTGCTGGAAAAACTCCTGACGTCCCGCCAACGTGTTTGCAATGCGCACGAACAAAGATTTGCTCATGCGAAACCGTCCACGGAACACGTCTGCGCCCCATCGTGGCGCGTCGGCGAAATAATCCGCAACGAGCCGTTGGTCGGAGAGCTCGCGCTGCCGGTGTATGTACGTCCTCGGAGCTCGAGGACGCACAGCTCAAGCCAGCGCAGCTCTCCACCTCCTGTGATGCGACTCGATTGCATATTCAATCATCCTATCTTCAAGTTCTGAATCAAAACTCGAATCAACATAGTTTGGCTCCATGAGAGGAAAATATTTGAACAAAGTTGAAGAAGAGAAGTGATGAAAGTGTGTAGGGAAGTGAGTTTTGCAATCTCATTTTGCCTCATTTTATAGGCAAAATTTGCCACCACACCCCGCCCCCATCACCACCTCACTATCACATGCATTCACTTCCAGCACCAACTCCAAATTTAATTGTTCACATGTGAGTTGTAGCCTTTGATCTTCCCAAAAATTGCATTGAAAAATCAAATCACACTTTTTATTAAAAAATAAAAAAAATAAAAAAAATTAAAGGTGGCCGCAGCATTGCGGCGGACCACCCTTAACCCAGCCCCCGTGCGGCCGCCGCTGCCTGGCTTTCAGTCGCTGGAGCGGCTGATCGCCCGACTGTGGCGCGGCGAACACGCCTCCAGCCCCGGCCCGATGCGGCCGCCCCATTTTTTGGCCCTTTTGCGGCTGCGTTACCGCTGCCCTAACATAGGGGTTTAAGGGTTTTAAGCCCCTACTATCCTGCATGATTTTGTTAAAGTACATTCCTATTAAATTTATTATTTTAGTAATATTTATTATAAAATAATTTTTTTAATCTAATGAGTTATAATTAAAATTTATTATTAAAAAAGATTAAATAAATTTATATATTCAAATTAAACAATAATTAACTAATTTTATAATTAAATGTTAAACAATAAATACAAGATTTGACATATAAATACTATGAATGCTCCATCCGTCCATGAAAAGTATACAACGTTTGACCGGTACACATTTTACAAAATTAGTTGGTGGATGTGTTTTTAGTGGATAAATGGCATTACTAGATCCCACTATGTAGTAAAAGTTTGAATTTTTATTAAAAATTAATTGTTTGTAAGATTGAGATGTCATGCATGACCTAAAAAGAAAAATAATCTTTTTATGAACGTCAAATAAGAAAATTTTGATTTTTTTTTTGTGCACAAAGAGAGTATTAAACTAAAACATGACAAATTAAAATTGAAGCAAAAATCTATAAATAAAAAATAACCATCGCAGAACACAAGCAAAACTCCAAAAACTGAGATAGCTCTTAGCTGCCAAATTAATGCAAGAAAAATTAAAGTACTTACGTTCAGAAAAAGGTTATGAACGTTGGGTTGAGTGCTCAATGAAAGGGTTCTGCTAATGAATGTTCTAGATCGATTTGGTCCAAAGGGTGCCACTTATTTGTAGTTGCAAATTTCAACCTTTAACAATATAAATAAGAGTAATTCGTAAATGGTGTGATGGATCAAGATTCGTTAGATAGATCATGTTTGAGAATCAGATGGAGACATTATAATTTGCAAATAAATTTATAAATGTGTAATTTGATATGAGCTTGTATGAAAAAATACATCTCTTAGTGTTTATCTCTCGAGTCATCTATCCTTAACCACCTACCCTCTATTACTCTCAATTGGTATTCACTAACTTTGGTGACAAATAATTATCCTTGATTGATTTAAATAAGTTAGCTGACTAAGTTTTTTTTCTTTTAAAAGACAAACCAAAATTTATTTTAGAAAGTTCATAAATTCTAATAATTTAAACGATATTTTAAGAATTTATAAAACATAATAATGTATCAAAATTTATAAGTTGTCAACGTATTTAGATATTTGAGTTTATAATTTGTTTAAAGTATTATAATGTTAGCAAAATACCCTCTTAACTAAACTAATGATAAGTAGACAGATTTTGTCCAATTATCTGATACGTTTTAGATATGACACACTCTTTTAGTAATTTTACTATAAAAAAGTTTGAATCAAGAAATCCAAATAACATAGAAATGACCAAGATAGACCAATGAGGGAGAAGGTTGCCTTCAATTCCGTAGTTATAATTCCTAGAAAGAGAGAGCTTAATAAAGGAGGAGAGAGAGACGCGTAGGGGGCCACGCGTCGTAGACAAAGTGGGCAGCACAAAGAAATGTCGGCCCATCTGAGTACGGATAATCCGAGGCGGCTGACGGAAGGCGGCTTATTATTACATTAGATTAACGCCACAAACCTAACTTCATTCCAACAACCAACATGGGCGGCCTACTACTGCCGCATCTTTGACTCCCTCCCTCCCTCCCTCTCACTAGATTAGAAATGACAACTCTTTTACTAATTGCCGGCGCCATCAACTTTCTTCGATGCCCTTATCTTCCGCCACGTTTATGTTACATCTTCTCCGTGCAATTCAATTTCGACGTCTCAATTTTACAGTTAACTTTTGAAAATAAAGGTTTCTGCAATATTATCTATCTTTTGCAAATTATTTTCAAGTAAAGTGATGTTTGTAAGTTTGATATAAATTCAATTATAACTAAAAGACAATAAGTAGCCGCGGTTGTCAAAATTGTGTATAAATAAGTGAATAAATTTACTCGTAAAAATTAAGAAACTAGATATCAGTTTTATGTAAAATATGAAAATAAAGCATTTTTGTTATAATTTTGAAATGAAACACTTAATTGAGGGAGGGCGGGCGTCTCTTTATTGCCAATTAAGATTTGATTTTATCACCTTATTATCACTTATGTGCAATCAAAATCTAGGCTTGGAAAGTTGGAATTGTACAAGAAGAATTAATACCTAAAGCATAAATCAGTCACCCACACTGCACTCAACCACTCGGGCGGCGCCATTCCCCCATCCACGTCAAACACCTCGCTGACCGCGCCTCGCCACCGGGCCCCACCACCACCCCCTTAACCGCCCAACCCTCCCTCTCTATATATATATACATACACTGTTCTCCCCCTTTCTCCCACACTTAAATTTTTAGCTAGAGAGTAGCACACAAATTTTCCGGCAGCTAGATACTTATATATATAAAAGTAAACGTCAATGGCGATGAAGGAGAAGCCTAGCGGCGGTGCAAGCGCCAAGGCTGCCACCGCCGTCAACGAGCTCCACTACAGGGGGGTGAGGAAGCGGCCGTGGGGCCGGTACGCCGCCGAGATCCGCGACCCCAACAAAAAGACCCGCGTCTGGCTGGGCACCTTCGACACTGCCGAGGAGGCGGCGCGCGCCTACGACGCCGCCGCCCGCGACTTCCGCGGCTCCAAGGCTAAGACCAACTTCCTCCTCCCCACCGACGTCGCCAGCAGCCCCAGCGCCAGCAGCACCGTCGACTCAGTCGGCGCCGACCACGCGCCCGTCGAGCTTGACCTCACGCGCCGCCTCGGCACAGGTTGCGCCGCCAAGGAGTTTGGGTTTCTACGGCGACATCCGGCCGTGGCGGTGCTGCCCAACGGGCAGCAGCTTTTCTATATCGACCGCTACATGCAGCATGCGGTGGCGGCGGCGTATCCGCTGAACGCGGCGGTGGCAGGCGGCGCGGCCGCCGCCTTGCATAGCGACTCGGATTCGGCATGGATTGCGGACGAGAATCAAGTTGAGGGAGGTGGCGTGGCGAGAGAATTGAATCTTGATCTTAATCTTGCGCCGCCTTTGGCATCTTGAATTAATTCTTGAAAATTAACTGACTTTCTAGTGTTGTTTAATTATATTTTTGGGAGGTATTTTAGTTTTTAGCAATCGAATTTAAGTTTTTGAATGAATCGGTCTAACATATTACTGTGAATCTGATTAGTACCAGATTATGTTTTTAGTTTTTGAGTTCGTTGAAGACTTGGTTTGATGGATTTTAATTAGAGGCGTGTAAATTTAAGCTCTTTGGTGAATCCAATATGCTTACGTTTGCACCTAATTATTTCTTTTACTTGGGGCATCTTTCACGAATAGCACCGTTTTAAAAAATAAAATATAAAAATTATATATCTTACTATTGAATTTATCAATTATAATAAACAATTTTTATATAAAAATGATGGAAAATTCTAAAGAATAATGAAATATCTTAATGTAGTGAAATAAATTATTGATAACAAGTACAAAAATTAACTAAAATATATAAAATTGAAATTTAAAAAATAAAAAAAAAGAATATGTCAAAAAAATTGAGAATGATACATGAAGCGGATACTGAATCACATTTGTTTTGGTATATAGCGTTTCTACAATTCGGAGCACTCATTTTTATCTTCTACAATATGAATGATCAATATTTTATAAAACGGTACTTATTGAGAAGCAATAAATAGTAGTTATGCTCTATTACATAAATTTGTATCAATCAGACATATATTATGGTGTATGATTGACTATCCCCTCAAAAAGTTCAATTTTGTTTTGTTGTTTATAAAATTATTACAATAACTCCTTTACTATCAAAGATAACATGTAAATTAAATAAAAAAGTAGGGTTATAAACCAATTTTATTACTTGATAAGTATATTGAATAATGAACAATTATAAAAGGACTTATGACGCACACACATCAAATTTGGTGCTCCATTAAAATGAAATGACGTGGAAACAAAATTTGATGTTTTCATGTGGAATATTGGAGTTGATCTTTAGACGTTAGCCGCCTTTTTGTAATAACTTATCAAGAAAACTTTGTGAGACACACTTGATTAACAAAATATAAGTAAAATTCAAATAAAACATGGTAACAATATATGTTTATTACATTCAATCACTAGGTCTCTTTGATGAGAGTTAATTATTCGTATTTAATTTTTACTAAGGTATAGCTTGATGACGTTCTAGTCAACAACTACTTTATTCACATTCCAGTCTATTAACATTATTTTGAATAGTCATTTACATTATATTTCCCTATTATCTTAGCCGGTTATTAATATTTGGCTTTCATATATTTTCTGAATAAAAATTATAAAAATACTTGTACACATGTGTAGTTGATACTCTTCGGAAAGAACTATTTTGATAGAATATGAAGTTTGTCACTTAATTTTGTCGTTTCAACAGTTGGATATTATAGTTATCTGAATAAATTATAGGTTAATATTAGTTTTTCCTTGTTTCATTATCTGAACTTAAAAATATAATATAGATATATATTGGTTATAAGATACGACCACACACAAAATATGTTCATAAGATTTTTAGTTTTATGTAATGTTCCACGTACAAATGGTATTGACTTTTCTCAAAAATAAAATAAAAATTGACTTGATATATCTAGATATTAAAGAAACAAAAGATTCACCCTTAAAAAATAGAAGAAAAAGAAGAATAGACGAAAGATTAACATCTCAGGGCAGCCGTAACGCGCAAGGCAGACGCCCTTCGGAGAGGGCGCGTACGGCGAGCATGCAATGTTGGAAGGGAAAGAGGCCGCCGAGCACCCACGCATTTGCAACCGGTTTCTCGAGCGCGCCTGCGACGAGTGCGCGCAGCACATACGACTGTTTCGGCCAATCATGTGTCACGTGCTACACACACCCACAAAGTGCGACTCGTTTAAAATATTGCCGTTTTCTATTTTATTATTTTTTTAAATAAAAAACAGAAATAGTTTTCTTTTTTAATTATTTTTCTTATTTTTACCGTTGAAATCAACGACTCTTTCAAATCATTTTTTATTTTCACCTCCTTCTATAAATACCCCAGTTTATTCACACCTCCAAATCATTTTCTTCTCATTTTTATCTTCCAAATTTAGTCACAATTTCTTCAATTTTTTCTCAAATTCCACTATGTCCGATGCTACCAAACAATTTCAACAATATCTTCAATATTTTATATCACAAGTAGTCTATCTAAACACTCTAGCATTCGATCAAAACAATCTATCGTTATTTGGAATAGCTTCTCGATCGGCACACGTCTCATCTCATTATTTCGGCTCGTCATCTCCCCATGGACTCGAGATCATCCAATATTTCTATGAATAAGAGATTCCCACGTGCGAGGTACAAATTTCGCACACCGCAGAGGAAACCACGAGGATATTCGAAGTATATGTGGATATTAGCGAAGATCCAATCGTCGTAAACCAACAAAAAACATCAGCTTTTTAGGAGAAAATTACCGAAAGATACAACAAGGTACGCCCTCGAGGCGCTCCTACCCATAAATCTCATATGGTTCGAGGCCATTTCAATAGGGTAAACCCAAATATTCAAAAGTTGTGCGTCTTATACAACAACACGGAAGAACGATGGAGGAGTTGCTCGAGGGAGACAAATATTTTAAAAGAGGCGATGAACACCTATCAGGAGGAGAATAAGAAGTCTTTCAAATATGTGAAGACTGAGAGAAGGTTCGCCACTGTGAAAAGTGGGCAGACAGTGGAATGGCTGGACCGAAGAGAACAAAGCACACCTCTGGCAGCTAATTTACAACAAACGTGGAGGCTGATCCCGTTCTGGGAAATGACATGGGTGAGAGCGTTGGTGTGGAGCTGAGTAGAAGTTGTCCGATTGGCTAAAGACAGTTAAGTGCAAGGCAAATGGGAAGACGGTGGACCCAAGTAGTACGACAATGGAGGAATTTGATAGAATACAACTGTCACTGAATTAGGGGTCAAATTAAGCTTCAAATTGACACAATCTACACTTAATAGGTGTTTATATGCAAGAAATTGGAATAATTGGGAACTGGAGAAGCAATGAGGAGAGAAGGCTGGAAATGCACAAAAAAGGGCAAAAAAAATTAGGTTTTAAAGTTTTATCACAAACTGCCAAAAGAAGGTCCCAGACTACCAGGCTTGAATTTGTCATGGGTCGCACAGGACAAAACTGTCATTCTCCAGTGTTAATGAGTTGTCTCCCTTATCTGTGAGGGTGGGTAAAAATGTCATTTCAGATAAGAAAATAGACCTGAACACCTAGCTGGAAGAGGCAACAACAAGCCACCATATATAGGACAAGTGGACGCACATTTGGGGGGAAGCCATCAATCCACACATACATACTCACTTCATTCCACCCACTTCACATACATAGGAACATAATTAACTTAGGGGACAACACTATCTGCAATTGAACCTTGGTATAACCATAGGTCCATATTGGATCTGTGGCCCCTCGAGGCCCTCGTCGCTCTTCTTACCGACAATTTATTTATCACCATCTCCCGTCGCCACCATAAGCATAGATCCATACTGGATCTGTGGTGACCTCCTACTTTTTACCTTAGTGTTGGGCTCCACGCGGCGTGGAGTACATTGTTGCAATGTCAAAGAGATTGGTTACAGGGGCCGAGAAGAAAAACGATTGTACCCTGTCAGAGTCAATTTCAGACTTTAGTTCAGTATTTTTTTCGTTCAATCCCTCTATAGAAGAATGAGAGAATGTGATTGTAGAGGAGAAGAAGGAGATGAAGGATATTGATTGCTTTGCCTCTATGATGATCGATGATGATTTGTATTAAGAAAAAATATGATAGTCTAAATCCTAATTTTTTGTGAGATTTAATCAATCTGACCATGCATCTTAGTAATTTGGTAGTGGTTCTGCCTATTTGTGATTTGGTATTGATTCTGCCTATTTGTTGTACTTGTGACAGTAGTGATTTTGATAATTTGAGAAAAATGAATTTTACAAAAAAAATTATCTGCATACACAAGCATCATATTTACAAGAACATATATACATTGTTTACATTTTCAACTTTACAAAACATAGCTGCAAACATGTTGAAATGGACTTTACAGAAAATATTAGGGAGAAAATCATATATAACAAAATTGATAAATGGTCTATTTTGTTAGGCCACGTTTATAAAAATGATATTTTTTCTGACCATTGTAGGATGAAAATGTCTAAAGTATTCTTTGACTTTTCAATAATGTTGAACACAACTTTTTGTTTTTCTTTTCTTATTCTTTTCGCGCCTCACACATGTTTTAAATATTATTTTTAATTTTTTCTTTTCATTCGTGGCTGAAAATATGACTCTTTTCTATTAATTTTTATTCCAGTTGCCATGCACAACCATATCACCTTCAAAATCATAAACCCAACCAACCCAACCATGTATTTAATTTTCGGACTTATTGGTTTGAAAAAGAAAATATGGGTAATTGACTAATATTGAATGTAAAACACAAACGACATGTTGAAATATACAACAAGGGAAACATACCAAAAGCTATACATTCTGAATAACAAATGTTACGGTATGCAAGCTTTTGAAATATAATGCATGTTCTTGATGACACGGTTAAACATAGTAGTCATTCTTAACGACACATTTTCGTTTTTTAAATCAAACATATTATATTTGTGAATTATTGAATTTGGAATATTATATTTACGTTTATCACAGTTAATTTTTGTATTTAAGTCATGGTTTACAATTTACATGAGGACATAGTTAAGTTGTTTCATGGTAGTGTACACAAAAACATAGGATTCTCCAGCACATGGTCGTGCCCATCTGTGTCCAATCTTGTCTAACCGTGTCTGACACTATCTACTATTCTCTAACCATGTCTAGCAGTGTTCGCCCATGTTATTTCCTTTTGTTTTGAACTATTTTGTATTTTTTTTTCCAAATGGATTGGAAGCGTATAGTTATATCATAACGGTCATTGGGAGAGAACCAAGTACGTATGCAGTGACGAGGTTCTTGTATATATGGTTGTGGACCAAATATCTCATGGCAATCTTAAACAAGAGGTTCACGACCATATAGGAAGCAGTATGGATGCAAGTACATACTTTTCTACACGATAGCGATCACAAGTAGCGGTAGAAGAATAAAGTTTCATTGAAGTCCGATATAGATTTGTTTCGGTTGGTCGTGGAGCAAAATGGTGATCCAATAGCGTATGTGATTGAGAAAGGAATGCAATTTGGAGTTCGTCTACAAACTGTCATGGTAGGGATATATTTGATTCGTTGACTACTAAATTTTGTGCTTCAATTTAAGGGGTATGACTTATAATGAACAAGGATCAATCAACCATGGAGAAATCACCACTCTGCAAAGTGTGCTCATGCTGCAAGGGTATAGGCCACAACAGACGTGCAAGCATGGCCAAGAATAATGCGGTAAAATAAATGGTGTAGTATTTTTCATAGTGAAAAGCATATATAATAGAACTAGACAATATGAGGTTACACTCAATCTACCCCTTAAAACATTTATAGATATATTGGAGTGTGAGACCGCGGTTGTGGGGTCAAGGGTCTGCAGATTCAGAGTGTGAAGCATCACACGAATTAGGGCTGTGAGTTGACCTTATTATGTGGATCCTATCTCTTGACACGAAACACGGATGAACACGAGATACTGGACACAAATGTCGCCACATAGCGAATTAGGATTGATAGGAAGGTAGCAGTGACACAGATGGACACGGGAAATAGATGGACTCCAGATACGAAATGTTAAGGACGCACTCAGAACTCGAATGTACACTAATGGACAAGACAAAACTGTGTTCTCTACCATTTTCAATACCTCGTTGTACTACCGTGTCATTACAAACCTCTATCACGACTAGCAAATATCAAATTTCCCAAGAAAATCAACACAAAGCACAAGGGAAATGAATTATTATTAAATTTCAATTGATATTAACAACAAGAAATAAACATAGAACCCATGTATGACCTTCATCTTCACCACTCGAATATCATGCTTAAATTTTTTATAGATATCTTAGTTGTATTATGAATTTGAGATATCTTGCTCGTGACGTCGTGCGCAAAGAAACGCGGTCGGTAAGATAAGAGAGGAAGAAAGCGAGAATGAGTTGAGAATGAGCAACAGAATTTGTGGCACCGCCAGCATAAGTAGGCGCTGCGAATTTTGATTGAGAGTGAGAAGTGTAGTGAAAGTATTTATAGAGATACTGAGGCGACGGTGCGGTGCGGTGGGAATTAAGGTTGAGATTGAAGGAAACAGTTACTTGAATAATCAACAAGTATATGGAATAATCGGAAAATAAATTGTTTTACTCTTCAAGACATGAAAGGACATGCTATGACATGGATGTACCATAGAATACCGTGTACTTTAAAAAAAACACTAATGTTTTGATGTATTTGAGCATAAAAGTCGATGTAATCGTGAATACAACTGTAAATAATGCAAAATAATATCATTATGCTTAGTACTTATGCTATATAATAGATAAATTCATCACCACACATTAAATATGTTCCAATCACTAATACTACGCAAAATTACTAATACTCGTAATAAGGTCCCAATTATTTGGAAGTACAATGTCATTCACAACATTAATCTATACAATCCAATAACATTAATTACAATTCATATTCCAAATATATGTACTATAATTAGTTATAAAGGCTTGATTTGTTTGTAAAATCACCAATTACATGGAATATAGGGAAATAATTTGTTCTAGTCTTCAAGAAACGAAAGGACATGGTTATTCATAGAAAATGGGTATATCATAGAATACCGTGTACTCATGTTATTCCAAACGTGTTATTCGTGTTATTTTTTGTTATTCATGTTATTCCGTATTATTCTAGTTATTCATAGAACACGGTAAGAGACAGACGTTCTGTAGAACACGGTAAGACAGATGTATCAGACACACGAAAAAAAAATGATTTATTAATGTTATTTCTTGCTATTCATGTTATCCACATATTATACCATGTCATTCCGTGTTGTTATGTGTCCGTTTTTGTTTCGTGTCTATCCACGTTATTCAATTTTATTGGATTAATAGGTTCAATTATACTATTATAAAAAAATAAATGATAAATTAAAAATTCATACCCAATTAACACCATACAAAAATGTTTTTTTTCATGTTATACATCATCAGTAATATTTTTTTGTGTGTTTCACTACTTACATATATTAATGTTATCTCATTTCAGATATGAGATGACACGAGGTGGTATGACTATATAGCGGAATTGATGAATTTAGTTTATCAAATTAAAGACTTAAATGATTTATTAAGTAGTTCATATATAAACACATGCATTGTGAAGAAGACAAGGACTGTGATGTGATGCTTACACCGCTTTTTGCAGAGAATGCATAGACAAATCTATGAAACTCGGGTACTTCAAACACACACACACACACACACATATATATATATGTATATATGTATATATATTATGTGTGTGTATGTGTTTTCATGTTTATTTATTGCCCTGCTTGCCATATGCACTGAGCAAGCCGTCGCTCTTTGAGAGATGATGTAGTCTTCGATAAATTTGTTAGCTCTGTATTTCAAGATTTCGACAAGTATGAGCAAGAGGTCTCTCTCTCTCTCTCTCTTGAATGCCTATTCTCATCTGTTTTCTTCATTTGATATGATTCATTGGGTTACTTGTTTAGGAATTGGTTCTGTATGAAGAGGAGAAGGCAGTTAATTATCAGGTTAGAACACACCACATTATGCATATGAACATTTGATGAATTTGATGTGAAATGTTTTGCTTTGAGGTGTTTCTTTTAAATATTAATGGGGGCGCGTTTCTTGGCAGCTTCAAGCATCAATGAACGAATGCTACCAACAACAAGCAGAAGCTACCAGAACACGTAAGGATAGGGCTTCTGCATCAAGAATGGATCCAATGTGTTCTAGGAAGAGTGGTTTGAGGTTCGAATTTGGTGGTCCGAGCAATGCAGAGACGAGTGGGCTGATCTACGAAGATGATCATCATCGGCCTATTGTCTCAGCAATCCCAAGTCCCAACTCCTTGCATAGTTTCAAATCAAGAAGGTGCAGAGGGTGCCTCATCTCCAGCATGCACGGACTTGCCAGCCTGGGGTGGAGCCGGCTTCAGAAGCCAGGCTCGACGTGCTGCAACTGGCAAAGGCATACAGAGCAGCAGAGTGGAGAAACTAGCAGATCATCTAGCAAATGTGGAGAAGAGTGATCATAAGGTATAATTGGTGAAGCAAATTTGTTTGGGATATGATCATTTCAAGAATTCAATACTGGTGTTGGAGTGTTTGAGTATTCCATTCTTGGATTGCTGATTTAAAAAAGAAAAAAGAAAAAAGAAAAAAGAGTTGTTTGTGTACATTTTCAAGTAGATGTATACATTTTTCATAGTTCGTTGCTAGTACTTGTCTCATATATATATAGTACTTGCATATTTGCAGCATGTTGTGACTACACACCTCCTAAGTGGTGAACTTATATGGCTCGACGATTACAACACTTTTGTGTTGGCCGATATTGAGGGATTCGGCAAGGAGTTCTAGGAGGAGGGGAAGGCGAATGCACCACATATATCAGGTGTGTGAACTCGTCGAAGTAGTGCTTAGCTTCTGTCCCACTCGTGTCCCATTATCATTTTTTAATTTTCTTTTTCCTTTTTTCTTCAGATTCATTCTCTAGTGCTGTACTTTAATTTAACAATTTTCATTTGTGTTCATCAATCTAATTAGGGTTTAAAATTATTTGTTATGTTTAATTTGCAAGTTGATTGTTCCATAATTACGTATATATATTTTTAAGCGTCAACTTTTTGCAATAAATGTATAATATAGTAATTTTTATTATCACAATGAACAAGAAAAACTCTATAATAGAGATCCGTACTGAAATTTCAGTTCATCTGATTGTTTTAGTGTTGATGATTATTTGGTTGAATTTGCAGGGTCTGTTTTGGATCTCATAGGGGGAAGATTGATGGATGTAATGAAAATTGGATTGAACTCGTATAACATGAGAACTAATTTGTGCTACAATATTTCTTCGTTTCTTTAACGAGTTAGCACTACAATTTTATTGTATGAAGTTGCCTGTAGTATTTTGAAATATCTTTTTTATCTTCCCGGAAACATCCAAGCGGTGAAGTCCTTTTTTATAAGCAGATAAGTGATCAAACTACATTACTTACGGGGAAGGAAAAACGAGCACTACTTTTTTCGTGCATGTTTTAACCTTGTACTGTATTCCAATGTGTGTGAAATTTCTTTCGTAGATTGAAATGTGAGGTCATGATTCATTGGTCATACATTTGACTTGTTAGATGATCTGATGCGACAAACTCCTTTTTAAAACGATGATTAGGATAGATAATAAATTTCGAACTCATATTCAATCAATAAAAAAGTTAACTAAAAATTCTCTTTAATGATGAGATTATTGGTTCAATTCTCGTCTACATGTAGTTAGCGTTCATAATACTAATATGTCTCCCATGCAAATTCATGGAGTAAATTGACATATATATATAGTTGTAATTAAATGAAAATTAATTTTTATTGCAGAACTAAGAACATATCATAATTGTATATTTTTTGGATCTGATGGATGCAAAGCATGACACGTGGCGTCATTATAATAGTCGAAGAATATTTTAGTAATTTTATTTTCTGATCAGTTATGGTATAACCGATTTTTATAGAAAATATTTGATTGATTATGGATTCCGATTTTTATGGTAAAATCGTGAGACGAATATAATGATATGATTAATGATTAATAATGATACATTCGTCAACAATTAATGATAACTTCTTCTGTCGATAATGATACTATTTTTTGTTACGGTAATCATACGTTTATGGAAAAATTTGATTGATTATGGTTCAAATTTTTGTGGAAAAAAATTATGAAAAAATTGATTACATATTTTGATAAGATTAAAATAAAAATTGACAATTTCCATGAGTAATACTCTCCGATCGATAAACTCAAATTCAAATTCAAATAAATATTCTCAATATTCTTCTGATACTACTTTTAAACTTTTGCAATAATGCCTAGATGTTTATCAATATTACACATTACATCCATAAATATTTTGCAAACAATAATTTCATGCAATATATAGTATTAGTAGATGACTTGATTATTAATAAATAAAATATTTTATTAAATTAACATTTATTAAATAAGAAAGGCTCGAGATCCTTTTAATATTGAGGCTAAAAAACTGATCAATTAATCTAAGTATTTCTAAGTTTGTTGTCATGGAGGCTCAAGAATCCTTGTATATCGGAAGCATACATCCTAATTGTAATAAATAAATTTTAATTGTAATTGACAAATCTTAACGGCGTTGGTAAATCTTGTATTTGGATGTACACAAATTTTTATAATAATACTAATAAAGTATTTTGAAATAAATAATTATAAGTGCCTACATTTTTCACATGCATAGCCTATTTTTTCCTTGGTCCCCTATTCAGTTAAAGTTAAATATCATATTTTCTCCTAACATATAAGCTCGATAATTTAAATATTAATGCAATGATAATTACAAATATATATATATATATATATACCACATTTCAAAAAAAAAAAATCATTGAAGTGTCCCAAAAATAGGAGGTTCCTTTGGTGGTCGTCATAGTAAGTCGGCGGTTGAGTCCGTTCTTCGCAATGGCTGACCTACACCACCAAGATTGATCTCGTCAACTGATGGCGCTTGGATATTATATTCTTTTAATTTTCATTTACTAATTTATTACCATGAATTTTGCTATTGTAATGTCTACTATTAATTAGTTGATTGAAAATCATTAGTGTACAATTATATTATTATTTCAAAAAATCGAATGTTAAAAAAAAAAACTGATAAATGATGATTGCTCTAGAAATCTGTTGATCACATGCATATTAATTTGATTAATTAGCTATTTTCGTAAATTACTATATATCAATAATTACTATACCAATAAAGCAATAATATATGTGTAGTATATTATACAGATATCCATAGGCGGACATTTAAATCGATAAAATATTGCAAGAAAACATAATTATGTCAACAAATAAGAATAAATAAAGGTACAATAAATTGTTTTCGGAGTTAGAATACTAAGGGTGTGTTTGGTGGCAGTGATAAGGCCCAGATAAGATAAATTATCTGGGCCCAACAGTGTTGTCCATCTGTTTGGTAGAGTAGATTAATTTTAACTTCGGCCCGGCGGACCAAGATAACTTATCTCGGCCCGCTCCAGAAGCACCCCAAACAACGCCGTTTCATAAAAAATCTATGGATACACCATCGCACCATATTTGGTGCGATAGGACACTGTTCTGTTTAGTTTTCCTGATCTAGCCTCATCTCTCTACTTTCTCTCTGTGCCGATGGAACTCTCTCTATCTCTCTCTCCACATCGAGCATGCAGCGACCTGCAGTAGTGGTGGCTGTGCGCCCGCCACCACGGCCGCTGTTTATCCGATCCCCTTCGATTGGGTTTCCAGATCTTGCCTCTCCGTCTCCATCACTATTTCTCTCTCTCCGCCAATGAGACTGTCTATCTTTCTCACTATGTCGAGGCGGTGACGACCGACGGTAGTGGTGGTTGTGCGCCTGCCGCCACGGCCGCCGTTTCTACGACTTCCTTCTTCGATTGGGTTTCTGGATCTTGCCTCTCTGTCGCTATTGGGTTTCTGGGTTCGTTCGATTTCTATTGGGTTTCTTAAAATTGGTGTGAGGCTATGATGATGTTCTTGAGAAAATCTGAGCCAAAATTTCAGTTTCTGTTCGATTTATTTATGATTGTGTTTTGATTCATATCGATTGGGTTTCTGGATTTCTTTGTTGTATGTGTTCGACTTCCTTTTGTTTCTGATTTCCGTTTGTTTATGGTCGACGATGGTGGTGGCGGGAAGCGGATTGCAGCGACGGACGACGGCGGAGGGGAAGGCGGCGGGGGGATTTGGCTTTGGAACAAAAAGCACACCATCTTTTTTCCCCGTTGTATTAATTAACATTAATTAATCAATTAAATGCTCAATTACAATTTAATTAATCTTTAGCAGAATTCATCTCAATTAATTTTATTAATCAAATACTCTATCATGATTAATCACCTAAATTAATTAATAGATATTAATTTATATAAATTAATAGTCAGCAAAATTTAAAGAAATTAATAAATTTTAATTTAGTTAGATTAATTAATTGTTCAATAATCAATTGGTGTTTAAGTTATATTAATTAAATAATACTTTAATTAGCAATTAAGATTAAAAAGTCTATAAAATTAATAAGGGTAAAGATGTAATTTTACATTTTATCTATAGTATTATCTAATCTACCAAACACACACCTTTATTTTTATCTCATATACCAAAAAAAAAATATCTAGCTTGTATAGTAAATAATTTCTTACAGGCCATCTTACTTAATCTATCTCTTATCATATCTTAACCCGCCTACCAAACGAACCCTAAGCATTGAAGAAATCATGCACCCCGTTTTAGAGAACTTGATAGGATGACATGTAATGTGATTGACATTCTAATAACAACGATAGTATAAAAATCTTCATTTCGTATTAGAGCATTCATTTTGAACAAACATACCGAAAATTGCAAGCTCTTTTCACATACGATTGCATAGATATTTTGATGGTAATATTTTATTTTTGTTATAAAATTATAAATTATCAAAATATATTATATTTTAATACTATAATTTTTTTATTAGATAGTACTGAAGAATTTGAAGACTATGAGTTCGAAGTGAATTATCAAATTTAATCTTCAAAGATTATCAATGTAGAAGAACAATGTTTGTCATGTCATTTATACATTTAATTTTTGTATACGTTAGAATTTTTAAGAATAAAAATTACATAAATTATTTTTTGTCGTTTACTTTTAGTCCGATTAGCTTACTGTGCTAGCCCGAAACCCGAACGTTTAGGGTTAGGTTGGAAATTTCTAACTCGATGAAATTTCAACCCGATTAACTCACAAACGATTAACATGTAACCTGAATAGCGCTGATCCAAAATTCGATGAACTAATTCGAGTAACTATCCCTAATTAAAGATGAGTGTTCACCCATTTTTCCGCCAAGAACTACTGCTAATTGTCCAATGGACAGTGTCGAACAATGTGCAGCCCTGAAAAAATATATGGGAAATCTTTTCTTTTTTAAGTCCACTGACTGCAATGTGCAATGCTAATTGTGGTCATTAGATACCATTAGAAGTAATACATTTTTTTAATTAAAGTTAAAGTCTTTATATTAAGTAAATAATAATATAAAATAGAATTTTATATTCTATTTTTATTGAATGATAGCACTTTTCTGGGATTGATATATGAGGAATTACGCGTAGAGATATTGACTATTGAAAATTTTAAAATGTAAATTTTAGTTACGTTTCTTTTTAGTAATCAATTGGTCTTATATTTTTTTATGTACAATTATGATTTTTTTTCTTTAAACAATCCATTTAATATTAATTCAATATAAATTTAATAGAGCCGCACTCCAGCATTGGCTCGCGCACGGCGCGCGTGGTTCGGTCCTAATCCTAAATCGTTTTTTTTAAACAATAACATTTATTTATTAAAACATTAATTTTTATTCATTAAAATAGTAGTTCTAATATACATGAACAATCATTTTTAATATAATCACTTGTATTTATAACAATCGTATTTTTATTTATAATCACAGTAACTTTCACAACAGTTAGTTTTATTCAATACAAGTATTGTTTTAATTCATAACATTTGTAACTTTTATAAAATAGGTAATGAGTTTGGGTTATGAGTTTGAGTCGGATCCGGGCCGAAACGAGCTGCCGCAGTATAAGGCCATGCATTCAAGTTTATGTGATTTTAATAATAGATTTAAGGAAATATTTATATGTAATTTTACTCTTTCTAATTTTTCTCAATTCAATGAAAAAAGAGAGTAAATGAGTGTAAGATGATTAGGTCTTTGTATACATTAGTATAATTGTGGTACACATACTTTTTTTTGTGGAATTTAATTTTTATGGTGGATATTTGTATTTAGAAAAATTAATAAGTTATGATATACTATCATGTTTGATTTATTCATTATTATATTGTTAATGTTATTCTTATATTATATACTATAGGCTATAGCAAATTGCAATTTTGAGTCCTAGAAATAATATTTCTATATCACCTTTAGTAACACCAAGCGATGTGATTTTCTGTCTTGTAGTAGTCAGATTTATAGATCAAATCTCACCATTACCCCATTCTCAGGTAAAAGAAAATAAAAATATCTCCATATCACCTATGCTATATATCTAATATTTGGTGTTTCTATTTATGATGATAGTATGCATTGGTATTTGTTATTATATATGTACTTAGGTGTTTATATGATAAGTCATTATTTTGTATGTTTTTATTAAAAGAATTGAGTAAATTGTAATTTAATATATATAT
>JAYDZE010317381.1:0-18372 GCA_034509125.1 Monilaria moniliformis | reverse complement strand
TCCTTAGACCCGACAACTAAGTAATCCGAGCTAGGGCTCCAATCCAGCGACGTAATCCGATCATTACAATCAGAAAATGTCTTAATTAACTCAAATGGGAAGAATTCCTTCCTGAATCCCGGGGAGCGCCATATCTGTAGAAGCTTACCGGCGGCGACGGCGATTAAGCGACCGTCGGGACTGAATTTCACGTCGGAGACAGGATGCTTGAAGGAGAGACGATGCAGTACGGCGCGGCGGGGGAGGTTTATGAACAGACAGCGGTTGTTCTCGTCGACGGTGAGAAGGAACACGCCGTCCGGTGAGGCGGCGATGCGGTGGAGATTGGTGGAGGCCTGACAGGGAAGGGTTATGGTCTCGGACTTGAGGAGGTCGGTGACGGAGATGCGGTTGCCAACCGGAGAGACAAGCAGATTGTTGTTGACGACGGCAGCGTTTCCGCCGCGGTACGGCGCGCCTAACAAATTCTGGAACCTGTAATTCATGGTGAATTTGTGTGTGCCCAACTGGTTTAGGGTTTTGGCAGTGAAGGCGTTCTCGGCTTTGTTTGCTTAAACCCTAAAACCCAGTGGTGGCGACGCCCAGGAAAGCCCGAGTTGAAGTATTAAAAGAGAGTTGTAAAATTGTAGATGGATTTTTAGAATTGTTCAATCCAAGAAGGAAAATATGTGTACCATATGTGTTAAATCCTCAAATAGTAATACAAATTTGTATCTTAATTTTAAATTATTATATGATTTTTAAAATATTATAATTATAATATTATTTTAATATTTGTAATTATGATCTTTTTTTATTAAGATTAAGATGGTGTTATTTGTGGTTGCATCAATTAACCTTAAATATAAAGAGTTAATGGTATAAATACTTTTCACTTAGTAAAGACAAATTATACGCAAGAATATAAAATCGATCCATTTATTGCTGAAATCAAAATTTGTCTTTAATTGAAAAATCAAAATTTGTCTTTAATAGAGAAGTGCACGCGGCAGATTTCAAAGATTAATTTTAAATTTCGTAGGTACATATGTTTATATATAAAGACGACCGTGGAACTGCAAATTTAACATACTTCAAGTTGGAAAAAAAAAAAACAATTGTTCGCTAATATCATGTACTATGGCCAAATTTTGAATTTTCTCACGAACTGATATTATTGCCGATTTTCCACGATCCATAAATCGAAACCGATGTGATAAATTGAAAGCGGAAGAGTTAATTTAATCTATCAAAACGATACTGTTTTGATATTAAGTTTTAAAAAAAACAACAAAAACAAAATACACATCATAGCTACCTCACTCATTCTATCTTCCCTCTTTCCCATCACCCCCAAACACACACTGTATCAATCGTCTGTTTAGGGAGAGATAGAAAATTCAGCGTCTATTTAGAGAGAGAGAAATGGCGTCCTTCGACGACGCGGCAGGTCCTCCATTTGACTAAGAAGGACACATGAGCTGCCCTGATTCATATTCCGTCTTCTCATCCGGCGACGCTTTGCCCTACTCCGAATCTGCCTTCGTACCGAAATACTCAGAATCCAAGCAACTTCCAGTAGACCAGCTAAACTCCTCCGATCCATCCAGATTCGAGTTGAATGCTGAGTCTTTTGAGCACGACGCTTCAGTTCTGATCTCGAACGGCAATAGCAGCTCGTCATACGACCTTGGCCAGGACATCAAGGATTTATTCACGTCGGACGGACCGACCCTGCCGCCTCCTAATGAGATGCAGGAAGAAGGATTCCCTCTTGGCAAATGGTGAAGGTGAAGTTTCTGCACTTGTATTCAATAATTAAGTTGTTGATTTTTTTGTATTCTCATCGCTCATAGTGCTTGATTAAGGCTTCAGTGAAATTTATTTAAGCGTGTTAATTATCATTTTGACTGAGTTGGTGGAGATCTCTTGCTGGATTTAGTTCGATGGAAATGAGCGATTTAAAAAAAAAATAGTATCAAAACGACATCGTTTTGATAGATATCCATAATCCGGTCATAGTTCGTGATATAGCGGTCAATTGCCAAAAAAAAAAACAATATGACCAATAAATTTAGGTATTGAAATGAGACAGTTGAAAGTTCACTGTAAATTGTGGGATTAAGGTTTGCTAATTGGTACAAGTTTAATAATCGTGCAATCTGCAAATAGCAAAATAGTACAAATAATTTTTAAGAAAGTACAAATTTTTAACCAATATGTAAGTCAAAATGTTTTTTTAATCGATCGAGCTACGCCTATGTAAACACTAGTTCTTGAAAAAATATTGGTCCCCTTCTCCCAAATCAAAAAATAAAAAATAAAACATAAAAAAATTGGTTAATTAATGCATATTAGTTATCGGAATTTCAATGAAATAAATATTAAATCCCCCTCGTTTATTTATTAGCTATCGGAATTTCAATGAACTAAATATGTTATCGATAATATATCTTTTGCTGCTTGCTTTCTATAATCGTGTATGAAATTAGATATAAACATATACATCTCAGAAAGAGAAAGCCACTGCTTTATACATTGATCAAAACAAACTATCACCAACACCAAAATAATCCCACTTGAAATATTACATAACAAAATCACTGCTGCAGAATACATATAATTCCAAAACTTTTATTTTACTATGAAGTATGAACCAATTAGCCAAAACTGTAACTCACGACTCGTGTAACTCTTCAACCCCACTGCTTGCAACTACAACTCTATGTGCTCGCCTTCCTCTTATTGCTCTCACGGTTGTCCTTGAGTTAAATCCGTGATCGCAGCCCCTAGAGGCACAGCCTCGAGTTTAGCCAATTGCAGACCTCGTCCATCTCTTTAGGCACGGTGTAGTGCCCGATCCTGAAGAATAATAAGCCAAACCAGGTAGATTAGTCAAAAGCCTTTATATGACATGGTTTAGTTTCGGACTGGAATGCAATTTCTTAGACGATACCCTTCGTAGGTTTTGAATGATAGATTTCTGAAACCAGCAAGGTTCAAGGCATGGTAGGATTTCTCTCCATGTTTGTGCGGAACCACTTCATCACCTGTTAAGGGAATTAAATTGAAACTCAGCACTGTGTATTTCTTTGAATAGTTTGCATGTATTTTGTTTTCACAAGTTAGAGCTCTAGATTAGAGTAGAACTACAAATTCCCGGATAGAAGTTTCCTGGAACTTCTTAAGGTCTTCAAGCAAGATCAAGAAAAAAGAATTCATTTTTTTTAAACATTTTGGAAAGGTACGAAGCGTACAGAGTCCGTGAGAGAGCAAAATTGGCAGTGATGCAGCACGTCTTGCAGCATCATGTGATCCTTCAATCTTGTTTCTTAGACTCCTGCAGTAATGTAAAAAGGTCAGGATTTGATCAAGCATAAATTGGCATGCGTAAATGCACCCAATTTCTTAAAACAAATTGTAATGTTATTTCACTAGCTGAAGTAATATGTTAGAAGGGTAGATTTTAATTATTTGGGGGCAAAATGAACAAGAAATGACCTTGCACCAGGAAGCCAACCACTTAGGCCAACAATGGCCCTTAAATTAACAGTATACGGGTAGCCGTTTCCATATTTTCCATGCGCAAAGCAAGTCGCAGAATAGAGGGCAGTTGCAGCTCCCATGCTGAAGCCTCCTACACCAAGTTTAACTGGAACGGAGCGATTAAAGTAACCATATTTCAACTATTCAGTTCGTAGGAAAAGAGCCTTTTGGAAGAGTAGATAAAATAATGCGATATAGCACACAGAAAGAAAGCTATACTACTACTGATGTTAAGAAATGCAATTAAGGTTAGGACAAGAACCTTAACTTTTTAAGCAAAAAATGAACTTTATTCTTCAAAGTATGTCTAAGCTTTTGAAAATTACAATTCATACATAATGATGAAATAAGTGATTTTAGCAGTAAAGAATCTTACTGTCGGTAGGCTCCGTGGACAGTAAATTAGCGATGTGTGCTGCTGAGGAATCTAAACCTTCAAAATCATCCGGACAATCTTCAGAAAGCTCGCCAACATCAAACCCTGCAATAAAAAGTCGCAGAATGAATATGAATTGCTTTAAAAAATAGTTATCCATGTTACAAGGAATTGAATATGTCGTCTTGAACTTCAAACTTACAAGCAGTGCAAGGAAATCCACCGAGTATAGCCACAGGGCGCGTTGGAGCAGTGGGGCATATCCATTTTATCTGCACGACAAAGTTCATTGAGACGTTGAAAGACATAAGATTGACGACTTCTTCTTTCCCTAAAGGTGATGCTACTTAGCTACAGCAACTATAGTACAGTTATATTCTTAAATGTAACAGATAGAATATAACTAAGAAGATAATGCTTACATTTGGAAGGGGAAGACTTTCCAAAAGTTGCGACCAACTGCAGAGAGAAACATCGAAGAAAATGAGCAGACGTTTATATTTCATTCTCATCTCCATGTGAAAAGAATAATGCTATCTATATGTTTCAAGAGATAAAGAAAACAAGACATGGAAGGTGAAGTTAAACTTTAACTTTGTTTTCTTTCTTGCAAAAAGAGAAAACCTCCCTTTTACTTGTTTAACATATTACAGAATTATAAGGCGATTAGTGGTCCCATAGGATCATATGCACACGCGCATTCAAGTGATTAAGAATGAGATAAGGCAAAAGGAAAATTACAAAAGCATAATTTCCACAATTAGTGAAATTCTATTCTGGGAGCTGTGCTATCTTTGCATGGCAGCTTAACTAAGATTGAAAAAAAAAAAAAAAGGAAAAGAGAAAAAGTTCAAAAAATTTCAAGTTGTTGGGAGCCACCACTTTCCTCCATCAACTCCATTACTAAAGGAATATTCTCAACTAAAGTGTCACTCGTAGGGATGAGTAAATATTTGTCCGTCCATTGACATTCTGTTTAGATTGATGAACTTTTACTCACCCTTTAGTGATATAAAGCCCACTCATACACAACCTTTCACGTAAAGTATATACTATTTACCAAGAAAACAAGAAAATATCAACCAGAATTTGTTGCTGTAGATCATGCTAGACAGCATAAAGTTGCACAAGATCATATACTAATTCAAGAGTTAGTTCACATCCCATTTCTAACCAAAGAATGATGAACATGTTAATTCAACTTCTAATCCCTTCAACCATAACTCTATTGCATCTCTTGGCAATTCCACCAAGTTGAACTCAAAACCTGTGTTAATTAATTTTTGAATTGTGACATCCCAATCCTTATAGAGTTGAGCATCAAAACTATTGAATTTTTTTATTAAAAAAAAAGAAAAAAGAAAAGAAAAAGAGATCAAACCTTGAGCCATTGTCACCAAGGCCATGCAGCCAGACTATGGTAGTCTGGTGTTTCCCTTTAGGCTTAACAACATAAGTCCTCCCAAACTCAACGTTCCTTCTAGCTGTTCTACTCCCTGATAATCACAACAAAAACCTCAAATTCGACTCGAAATCATATCAAGAAACAAAACCAGCATACAGAAAAGAGAGAACCACACAAATAGTTCTCAAAAAAATGAATAGTTACATTCATTGAAAGCAAAGTTGGAAGATTTCAATAGTAACCAGACACGCAGACATTTGATCAAACACAATGCAGACAATAAAAAAAGGCTAAAAAGAATAATGTATTCAAGAAACTAACCAGAGCCCATTGATGAATTCGAGTAGCTCATTTTGGGCAACAGAAGATGAAAGCTGCACTTGTCAAGAATCCCTTAGACAGTTTCAAGTAATAATAGGAAGCTTAATATGTAATGAAGAGCTGAAACTGGGAGTCCCCTATTTATACTAGGTTGAATATGGAATAAAACATTATATGTAAACCAGCTGCACATTGCCTAGAGATAGAGAAAGAATCCATGAAAAGGACAAAAAGCAGGAAATCTTTTCATCAGCAAAGAGAGAGAGAAAGAGAATCAAAAGCAAACATAAAAATTAGGGCAATGAGAAATGAAAAACAGAAAAGGAAAAGGAGAGAGGAGATTATTTCAACACATTCATTCGATAAATTTCGTGAACCGTTGAGGTTGGGAGGGGCTAGATGAACTACAGCATAGCATAGAGGAAGAGAATCTATGCTTGTTGGCAGTGACTATAAATAAAGCAAGGCCTCTCCAACTACAAGTTCAGGAATATTTTCTGAAAAACAACTGGGGGGAATAATTCAAAATTGGGCAAAAAAAGAAAAAGTGGGAAAAGAAATATCTCTCTCTCAATCATTTGTTTATGCATTTTCTGATGATTGATGGATGCCCATTACCTTGAATGTGAAGTTAAACTGTCTAATTTATCATGATTGTGTTGCGCCACAGCATAATTCAATCCCCTGACACTACTACTAGACTACTAGTACTACTGGGGATTAGCATTTTGTGCTTGCAATGGAAAAAACTATCGCAATTTTCCATCTCTTGTTGTTTGCCACTACCATTTTCGCATCTCCATCTCCATCTCCATCTCCGTACCGCTCCTTTTCACGTCCCTCTCCTAAATCTTAATCTTTTCATACTGCATTTGTTTAGGTGGATTCCTCCACCTACTACTCAAGCACTTTCTCTCATAAATTACTTTCTCCACTAAATTATAGCAACGAATCCTCGAGACTAGGGTTCGTCTTTGATCGATAATTTTAACTATGACCCCTTGTGTTATAGCACTATCATTCGTTCACTAATAAGTGTATTACTTTGAAAAAAATCTTGTTCTTAAATAAGTATCAATTTTAGAATTGTGTAAAAATTTGGCAATAAAATAATTTGAAGGAAGCTACGAGATAAAGTTTCAGACGACAAGGAGTGCTATTTAAAAAAAATCATGAACGTATTAGATGTAAGGTAAATATCATTTATTATCCCAATATTTGTTACCGACAATAAATATGTGTCAATGTAAACATAATTATAAAATAGTACCCAATATTTTCAAAAATTCATGTGTGTCTCAACAAAAATTTCCGAGCAACCGAATGATCACATGACATGCCGAAGTTCATATATGACATTTCTTATGTGTTCATAGTATATGTTGCCACCATTATATTCACAATTTGAGCATTTCTAGAATCTTCTACCTGGATTATTGAGCATAAATAACATTTTTAAATTACATATTTTTTATTAAAAAAACTCCACATCATATATTATGGACACGTAAGAAATGTCATATGCGAATTTCGACGTGTCATATCATCATCCGGACACTAAAATATTATTGTTAGGATACAAACGTAAATTTTTATAAACATTAGATATTTTTTACAATTATATTTATGTTTGAAAGTATTTATTATCAGTGGCAAATATTGATAGAATAAATGTTATTTACCTAATAAAAATATGGTTAGGAGTGATGGCGTACCCTCAGTGGATCAGCCTATGCCTACAATAATCATGGGTAGAAAGAGTAAATTTTCTTGACATAAGTTTTTTAATGGATAATGATACTTGTTTGGGAATGAATGGAGTATATTTTCAGCGGGCTTTTATTTTATTTATTTAGAACTCAAAAGAAGAATAATAGATAGTTTGAAGTTAAATTTGTTTGTAGTGATAAAAGTCCGAAACGGGAGCTATTCTTGCATGGCATCCTGTGACTACAACAGGGCATTAACGTACTGTTTATGTCCCTTTGCCTGTAAAATTAGCTGTCTTTATTTGTTACTGCAATTTTCTTTTATTTTTTACTATTTATCATGACAAAAAGTTAAAGAATTTACCTCCATGTAAGAACTGGATTCGACTACGTTCTTTTGTACAGAGTGCCACATATATAAGGCCCAACACAGAACTATATAGTAACGAGATTATTATATTTCCAAGAGAAGATGATAATTATTGTGAAATCTTGAATATATCTATCATATAATATACTAATATGACCAAAATTCCGATAATTCTAGGAAATTAACCGCCTTATATATTTGATTCTTATTTTACTTACAATCCTTATTTTACTCTCTACATTCCCACGTTGAAATAAGGAAAGCTTATTGCAGCTACACCACACAAATCTCTTTCTCCGAATAAAAAAGAGCAGAAGCTTTTCATTTTTTACTAGGGATTTGAATATTGTCGAATTTATTCGAGTATTTATTTATTTTCATAAGTGTACGAATTAATAATTATATATGGTGGAGCTGATTTGTAAGAAAGGAGATGAGAATCTGTGAAGAATCACAAGGCAAATTATGTCGATGGGCAACCTAGCCTGCGACGTTGTCAAAATATTGGCAGTTCATTTAGTGGAGAAAGGGAATGCCCTTTTCTTTTTCTTTCTTCACTTTTTTCGGATGACGAGGAAAGTAGTTGCAAGTATTTAAGAGTATTTTTTTTTAGTTATAACTCACTCAGTCACGTATTTAAACCCCTGATTTATTGATGGAAGGAAAACCGTGTGCGCTTCGTCGTCTGCAAGAATTTAAGAGTTAGGAAGGAAGATGTGACATAGTGGTTGACGGAATATTGCTGATGCCAAAAGGTTTCTGAGATCTAGTGAATTTACCAAATGCTCGCTAAAATTAGCGACCGCAGATTTATACGAAACAAAAAAAAAGAGAGAGAGAGAGAGAGAGATAGGACTCCCATACATACAAAGAAAAAAGAGGAAGGAATGGTTAAAACATTTTACAGATGTCGTTTTATAATGAGCCTTTGCATAGGAGTAGGAGTGGGCCCTGTAGAATGGATTTTGTGGCCCACTAAGATTGATCTACCTCGTCAGCAAATGGGCCCATCTTTTACGAAATAATGATGCCATCATGGGACTTCAATTCCATTCACTAGTGACCTGTTTGGTTGGTTGCTATAATAAGAACAAAAATTAACAGAAAAGAAAGATTATGGTTATGATTATTAAAAAAAGTGATGATGACAGATTATCTCAGGCGATCTCAATAAGGATTAGATTAGGGAGATAATGCTATTCGAACAATATTTTCAAACCTTAAATAATTCGCAAAAAAATACATTTACTATAATAAGCTTGTGTAGGTGTAAGGTAATGATTATTTTGACTAATGTTGAAACTTCTCAATTTAGGGTTTGTTTGCTATATATATGTTGGATAGGATTTCATAAATTTGATTGGATATAATTTTCATGATATTATATCATAATATATTTGATTTACAAGTTTCTAGTACATATTATCTTAGAATTTCATTTTAAAAAATAGGGGATAGTCCTCATTATTAAAATTAGGATGGGTAACACTAAATTATTAGGTTTTGTAAGATTGAATGTATCATTATGAATACACAAGTGCCCAAATTGCCCCTTTTTTCTTATAATGATCTCCCACATTATTTGTAATTTCTAAAAGATTGACATGATTTTTTATGAAAGTGGATTAGTAAAACTTTAGAGTATGATTTTGAAATTTGATTAGTCTTCTTTTATTATTTGAAAACTTTAGTTAGATGTGTAGTTTCAAGATCGCTATAATAGTACTACGATAAAGTCTCATGTGAGAACATCTTCACTATTAGTGAGAGTCAAACTAAATTAGGACTTATTAATATTTATTAACTTCAATTGGGTGGTCCCACGCATTCTCACATGAGGACGTTCTCACAGAAGGTGATAACCACTTAATAACCAATGAATTTTGTATATCTTTGAAAATTCAACATGATTTTAAAATATTTTAATTATATAAAAATATTTAAAAGTAGTTTTCTTAGGGATGACATAATGGTGTAGTAAGTATTCCTAAAGTTAAATGACTCATGTTTATACATTTTCTTTGTGATTTGCATATTATTGCATAAGAACTGGTGTTTATTCGATGCATACCGAAAATAGCGGCCGTGAATTCTCATAAAACTAATAAAATGATATATATATATATATATATATATATATATATATAGAGAGAGAGAGAGAGAGATGTAATCATATCCGAATCATTTGTTACTGCATAACTAAGAACTAATCTACAACATCCATTTCTTAAATCTAACGCTAGATTGACGCCACGTGCCATATAGGAAATAAACGTACATAAGCCAAAGGACATTATGGTAATTTACACACAACCAGTTATATCAAGTCCTATATTTTCGGTAATAGATTGTAATTAACAGATTTATATTTTTTATTATAGCAACTGATGCAATATTTGTTGATATGGTAAATATAGTGATAAATTCATTTACGATTAATGACAACTATCTCTGCCGATAATGATAATATTTTACTGTTATAATGATGCATTTATACTTTTAATCGTGTATGGTTATTTGCGATTAAATAGGAAAGTGGTTATTAATGATAAATCTTTCGAATATGGTAAAGTTCAGATTATAAGGAACAAATCTAGTCTTTATTTTTTCATGCAATTTTTATAATCCGCTATTCATAACATTTGATATGATTAACGATGATTAATGATAAATTCGTCTACGATTAATGAAAACTACTTATGCCGATAATAATACTATTTAATTGTGATAATAATATATTTTCTACGATTAATGGTACTTTTTTCACGTGATAATGATACATTCTTCATCTGATAACGATACATTATTCTTCTCATAATGATACATTCTTATATAGATAATGGTAACATTCTTATTCTGATAATAATACCTTCTTCTACCATTAATGAATTTTTTCTTGTTAATGAAATGATATCTATAACTTAAGTTAATGATATAATTCTACACATATTAATGATAACTTTTTCTGTCGATAATGATTCGTAAGATTTTATTGTAACTACGTGGGATTATTCAATCCCATAATTGTGAATTTTCGGTTATGAAAAAATCGAAATATATGGAAGGAGATTTGATTGATTATGGATTCCGATTTTTATGGAAAAAACTGTAAGTTATGGGTGATCCCTGTCCATGCAACAATATGGTCAATGATACATTCGTCTACGAATAATGATAACTTCTTCTACCGATAATGATTCATGAGATTTTTTTTGTAGATGTGTAAAAAAATTCAATCCGATGATTTTAGGATTTTTTCTTAAATTGTGGATTTTTTTTTCTATAATTATGCATTTTAATGATATTTATATCAAGCAATAATGATACGCTTTTTTCTATAATCTAGTCCATCTAATTCGAGATCCTAATATGTATATTAATTCTTAATTATGCATTTGATGGGTATTCTCATTTTAATGCACTCCAATATATATATATATAATTCTATCCGCCACACAGTTACCCCGTCGCCAAATATGGATTCTCCTACAATAAGTCTATCAAATATTTAAACGTCTACTTAGTAAATGAAAATTTAAATGGTCATGGTTTAGGAAGTAAAAATAATAAAACGAATAATGCAAAGATAATCTGAGTTTAACTAAGCAGAGTTATATACAAAAGTCTTTCTGTCCTTCCTTTCTGGAGAGTGAGTAGTTTAAGAGAAATCTTTTTTGAATGTCAACTCCACTACCACTACAGGCCTAATTACCCAACAAAAGTCGAATCCATCATAACTACAAACTTACTTTCTTTCCACTATTATAGTGTCAATTTTTCATTTATTTAATCTAAGACTAACATATATATATGCTGCTGGCACTAGGTGTCTGCTAGATTAAATAAACCACATTTGAATTATAATATGTCTAGTTGTCAGTGAATCTAATTCCAAAATAGATGAGAGAGAGAGAGAGAGAGAGAGAGAGAGAGAGAGAGAGAGAGAGAGAGAGATTTTTACAATTTATATATCTTTTTTTTTTGTATTATTGAGAGAGAGAGAGAGAGAGAGAGAGAGAGATTTTTACAATTTCTATATCTTTTTTTTAATATTATTGAGAGAGAGAGAGAGAGAGAGAGAGATTTTTACAATTTCTATATCTTTTTTTTTTCTATTATTTCAGCACCCACACTAAATATAACTTTTTCGAGACAGTTGGATATAAAAATTCAAATAAATTCCGAAAAGAAGTGAATTGTTTATCGATCTATTTACTATTATTAAATGACGACTATTGATCAACGCTACTCTTATTAATCCTCTGAAAGTTTTGTAAAGTGTAGCACAAAAAGTTCTCCTTTTATATTTCCTCAATTACCAAAAGCAAAAAGAGAATAATATTCTCATTTAAAGATTGATGTGACTATTATTTCAATTCGAGTTTCACATTTCACTTAATTAATATTCTCATTTAAAATATTTTGTTTTGATAATAAGTCTTATTTGGTCTTAAGAAAAGTCATATACGCTATAAATAAACATTTTATTTGATTTTATGAAAATGTATTTATAAATTATGAAAAAAAATTAATAGTTTTTAAGAAAAATTATAAGAAAAAATTCTTATTTGATTTTATAAATAATATTATGAATATGTACGCCATGCTGCCACCCGAACAAACGAGACGGATATAAAAATTCCATAATTTTTCTTTATGATACATGCATCAGAAAAATAACTATTACTGTGATAAAATACAAACTGAGATATATTATATTTAGTATTAGAAGTAAATAGAGTATTAGGTGATGGAGAGCAACGGTGGGGGAAATTGATTCCCCTAGAAAGTTCTAGGGATTAAGTGCCAAAGTTCTTTTTTCTCAATCTCATTGTCTCTCTTCATTATATTCCTAAAGTATGAAAGCACATTTTGTTCTTTTCCCATTATTGGTAATATTAAGAAAAAATATGAGGCCAAATGTGAATCAATTCCAAATTGATTCGTCTTATTACTATTCTGGAGAGTAATAGCTGTCTGAAAGTATCTTAACTACTATCGAATGAACAAATAAATTAAGAAAATTAATTGCAGAAAAAGAGTCTAGTTCGATTGTATCTTTGGGTCCCATACATTTTTGTGACCAATTAATTAAAATATGTGAGGATTTAAGTGCATAATTCCTCAAGTTAACCCATGCACCGCACAAATTGCATACTAATTTAAAAGTAAAACATTACCAGTGAAAATCAATATTTACAATAAATCGTAACTCAGTTGCTAAGACGATAATTACCGTCCTGCTCCATTGTAATAAAGATAAGAAATCTTAAGAGCAGTTAAAGTGTAACATTTGGTATTCTCAAAATAAGTGTAAGATTTAGTTGCGTGAAAGAAAATGAATTGGAGTGTACTTATTATTATTATTATAAGTAATTTTTTATTTTTCGAAGACGTGCAACTACTACCTATTATCTTTTACAATAGTCTGCAAACTACATAAGATAAATAAACTATACTTTAAAAAATAGATGTAACAGCATTCTAAAAAAATAAGATGTGACAGATTCAAACATGTAAAGACAAATGGTTTTGTTTGAACAGCAGTGTCTAGATTAAAGAATCTTGGGTGTAAAACTGGGAGAAGATTTAAACTTGGGTGAATTAAACTTGAAGAACTCATTCTTTAAAAGACAATCAGAATGAAATACTGAGTTGGCAAGTGAGGTATTAATTTTTGAAGTAAAAATAGATAATATCCAAAAAGACTTCAAATTTAACTTTAAAAATTAGGAGCATTTTTTTAAATATTAGATTAAAATAATGAATTCAGGTTTACATCTACAAACACATTCTGATTGGAAAGCAAGAAAGACACCTATAAACAACGTTAATGTTCAATTGCAAAGTGTTACAAAAGATCTTACAACAATACTATTACAAATTCACTAAGCCAGACAGTGAATATCATCAAAAATAAAAAATCAAAGAGAAAATAACATCTAATACGTATATCTAAAAAAATACTATATATTCAATTCAAGAGCAATAAAGAAGTAATGACATCTCATATTCTCTAAGGAATAACCATGGGGAAAACAAAAGGAGATATTAACAGTTAATTAATCCAAGCGATGATCAAGTGATCTATTTTTCTCACATAGAGTTGTACCATTTCACTGTAGGATCATGCATAACTCAAATGAACAATCACTGGAAGCCACTTGCAGCTCAAGCACCCTAGCAATAAAATGGCGACCAAAAGATATCACAAAATGCATGCTATTTCGTCATCATCGCAATTAACAATATTATTCCACACGCAAGTGGTTGCAAAAATAAGACAATAGTTAAATACTTCCAAAAGATAAAGAGAAAATGCACAAGCATCCACACAAACAAAGTAATGGTTGCTCTAACAGAAACGATGCAAATCTTCACATTTGAAGACAATATAGTGCCATCAATTATTTTGAGCTCCTTGAGAAAGAGTAAGTGTATTTCGCAAGGCAGAATGAGCCATCATGCTTTAGAGCCCCAAAACCAAGAGAAACAGCTTCAATCGTTGCCAAAGCAACAGCAAGACTAAAATATCCTTTAGAAAACCAAGCAAAATTAAATAATCTCTTTAACCCTGAAGAATATTACAAGATCCATCATTCTCTCACCCGAAGAAGTCTTTCTTCTACCAGCAACATCTCCAACTGCATTGAGTTTCAGTGGTGATGATCATCTCCGTCTTCCCCATGTCCATCAGGAGGTCCACCTGGGCCCACTACTTCCAACTGTCAACCAAGAAAATGGGTCATGAACATTTTTTGAGGGCAACAACTGTGTTGAGTCCAAAAGCATACAAAACATATGTCGTAATAATACTTTGACCATAAGAAACATATAGTCCCAGGGTCCGATTCTCCCAAAAGTATAACCTTTCTAAATAACATAAGCTAATTGAATACTACAACTTCAGGGTCTTTATATGTCTAAGAGTTACGCCCATCACATAAAAAATATGCCAAAACTGTAGATTTCTCATGCAACGACTAAGGATGAATATGAATTGTAAACTAGTGCATGGGGTTAGCCCATTCCCAATTTATGCAAGTAAATTTAGTGTTCTATGGACTTACCACAAAGTACTGTGAGCATACTGGGCATTCATGTGGCTTGCCCTTCTCCAGCCAAAACCAAACAACATCATGCTCATCCTCTGTACAATTACAGGTGCAGATTATATGGTCACAGACTCAAGGATACGTGCAGAAGTAGAACACTTGTATAGCTTATACAAAATGATACAGAAAATAAATATATATTGGCTTACCGTCTTCACCGCCAGGGCATCCCACAATTCTTTTGTCGTAATAAGACTTGATCACAGCAGGTTCTTCCTGCCAGCAACCATAGGTTGAGATGAGCATAAAATTTAACCCACAGCGCACACACAGGCATCTATAAGTTCTCAAGTAGGTTTTTTGGTCCATCCAATCAAAATAAAGAAAAGGCAGTCTGGGTTATTCTTTGTTCCAATGTTTTTTTCTGTTTATGCATCGGATGGCTTATCCTATACAAACTACCCAACTAGATGCTAAACATGAAATTCGGGCTTCCTCCCCCCAGCCACCCATAGATCACCACTGCACTCGACTCAGTTGCTAGTTCCACCAACTTTATTTTTATGGATATAAAAGATGTATTTAATGAAAAATATCATCATAACTTTCTAAATAAGAGAAAATGGAGATACTGAAAATGCTACGATTACAATGAATAACAGTTACAAATTTACAAACACATGGAAAATCTTTTAAAAATGAAAAACTCCACATAAGATGCCCGGTTTTTTTGGAACCGGCGGTTCGAACCGGAACCGGCGAAAACGGTTAAACCGGAACCGTGAATTCGGTTCTAGCGGTTCGGTTACGGTTCCGAAATTTTGGAACCGGAACCGGCGGTTCGGAACTGGCGGAACCGGCGGTAGAGTATTTAGAAGGTTTCCACCGCAAAACCGGCGGTTTAGTAGACAAATGGCAGTTTTTTGTGCCAAAACCAGCAGTTTTGCTGAAAACCGACGGTTTACGTACCATTTTTTTCCCTTTGTCTTTATTCACTATCTATAAATACATTCTCCCTCATTTCCTCAAATCACACATACAACACACTCTCAATCATTTCTTTCTTCTCTCTTATCTCAACACACTCTTCTTCTTTGCTAAATTCGACGTTGTCGTAAGAATCGCTGGTCAGCTGGAGACGCTGAGCAACTCAAAATCCACGATACCAAGAGTGTCAACAATGGTGCATACGATACATACAAAAGTTAGTGATTTCAAAACACAAGGTCGGATTGTAACATATGCAACAGTGGAGATTGAGGTTCATGGATCGTGCAAACACGAAGCCATGAACGTCAACCTCTACCATTACATAAGTAAATTCGTCTTTGTATTATGAAAATACTGATTTCTGCAATGTTCCCCTTTGACTCACTTAGTTTAGTTTTCGTTCTGCGTCTGCGTCTCCAGGGTGACCAACGATTCTTTGACAATCGGCCGAAAAATAACAGTCTTCAGTATTGTACAATTATAGCAAATTATGAAATTTTGTTGAAATGGTTAAACAAGCACAGTAACTGCCCTAAATATCCAACATGGATGTGATATTACATAATTTTTTTGAAAGGATTTAACCATTTCAACAGAATTTCCTAATTTATATTTTTTTTAGCTGCTAAATTACAAGAATAATCACAATTATTATAATTTGTTTATCATTGGCTCGAGTCGTTTTCCTAATTTGTAATTTATTGTAATTTCTCTTATAGTAATAAATCGGATATACTTACTTACATTCGTTTTTGACTTCGATTTCAAATTTGAAATAAATTTAAAAAAAAAACGAAAAACCGCCAAACCGAACTGGAACCGCCGAAAACCGCCCAAAAACTGGTGGTTTGGAACCGGAACCGAAACCGGCAGTTTTCGGTTCCAAACCGAAACCGGCTAATCTCCTGGTGGTTCGGTTATGGTTCCGGATGCCTCGTAACCGGAACCGGCGATTTTGGAACCGTGGGCATCCCTAATGAAAATGGCTAATATTTATTGTTTTGATTACCATTTTTCTTGAAACAAACGAATACAAAAATTATGAGTGAGTAAATACCTTAGGAAATTAGGTTTTGTCTTTCATCGAAGTGCAGATAGTAGGAAAAACTGCATGACCGCAATAACAAAATGTGAACAAGCTCACAGCAGTTGGCATTCCATTATACCTCCAAAGAACTCCCTTTTCACCAAACCCCACATTCTCAAACGCTCCAATCCAGAAAACCGTAGCAACAAGAATGACAGAGGCCAAGATTCCACCTACAGAGACATAAGCTAGAAGTGATAGATCTCTCAGCCATGTCGTGGGCAACATCACAAGCGCGGTGAGGATGATGAACATCAGCTTCCCCCCGATATGAAAGATATATGGACTAGATTAGGATATTGAGCATTAATTAATTAAGATTGGATCATTAATTAATTAATGCAGACAAAAGATAATAAGCCCATAGGCCTAGGGCCCATGGAGCAGTTAATATATAATTCTCTATTGTAGATAAATAAGGGACTGGCATTAATTCATCAGTTCTGGAACGTTTAGAACGGGGAACTGATTTCTTTTGTTACACAAATAATACGTATATTCAATCAGAGATAAGATTTCCTAGCTTTCTCTGATTGAATTATGTATCATGGAATTGTTACTGCATCGGATTGGCATACACGTGGATACCGAAAGTGGTGGATTCACCTGCAGGATGCCGGATTCGATTGAACGTGGAAATCAAACTACACAACAAGTAAGTCTTCTATCTGTTGTGTAATTACATGCTCAACTCATAAGATCAATTATGAATCTAGATCATCTATTTCCTGTCTATACTTTCCGCTGCGTATCATTAGATGACGACAGGAAAACCTAACAGTGGTATAAGAGCCTGGGACTCGATTATTAATTTATTTTGTGTTCTAATTAATCGTGGATTAATTTTTGAAATTAAATTTTCTAATCGGTTTTGGAAATTGAAGTTCAAATTTTAGTAATTGGGATTTGAAATTAAAATTGGATTTCGAAAATCGAAATTGGACTTCGAACTTCGAATGATCGGAAAAACTGCTCACGGCGGACGGAGGAACCGCATGAGGTGGATTCCGGCGAATCGAGCGACAACAACCCCCGTCGCCACCGGCGCGACCTGATTCCAGTCTCAACAACCCCCTTCGCCACCGTCTTCATCGCGCGAAGCTGTCGATTCGCCTCGGTTGCCGAGAAATCGAAGGTGGCAGCTAGCGGCAGAGGTGTGGGTTCTCCGACGAAGGTCGTCGACCGTGGTGGTGGTGGAAGGCGACGTCACCGTGTCGGAAATCGGAAGGAAACGAAAGCAAGCAGCGGGGCCCGTTTCTGCGCAAAGCAGAAACCCTAGGACCGCGGATCAGGTTCGGGTCGACTCGCGGGTCCGCGGGTTGAGTCTGGGTCGGGTCCAGCTTATGGAAACTGGGCTGCTGTTTTGTTTGGGCTTTGGCCCATTGCTGCTAGGCATCCGCTGGTGGGCCGTGAATTAGAGGCAGCTGGGTTGATGTTGATCCTTTCATTTGGCTGGGCCGAATTCATTTATTGTGGCAGCCCATTGTGGGCTGTTAATTATATATATATATATATATATATATATATATATATA
>JAYDZE010317270.1:0-18375 GCA_034509125.1 Monilaria moniliformis | reverse complement strand
CTGTAGCGGCCCATAAGTTTCACTACACCAATTCCATTTTCTGCACTCTCAGCCTCAACATGTGCAGCATTAATGGCCCGCTGAGCTTCCTCTACAGCAGTATCAAAACCGAATGATTTGTCAATAACCTGATAAGAGAATCCAGTTGAAACCGAATCTTGTCAGTACTCAAAGCGAACAATTATAGTGAATACACCAAACGTTATAAACTCCAAATTCCCACCACTTTTTGATGGAAGTTAACCTAATATTTGGTCTTTAGAGAACAGGTATTGGGAATAAAAATTACTAGTGCATTCACACAATGTTATATTAGCAAGACTTTTGACACTTTGGATTCTTTCCTTCAAGCTGAGCGTATCATCTAATTAATCCATACGAGGAATCAGAAAAAGTGATAACCCATATAAATGACAAATAACAGGTACCGGTATGTCATTGTCAATTGTCTTGGGAATTCCAGCAACTGCAACCTTTAAACCCCGCTTCCTAATTTCCTGGAAAATAAAAACAAGGGAAAGACAAGTCTCCTGAAAAGTTCAGCATGCATAACAGTAGAGTGGAAGAATAACTATGGAAACTTTTGTTGGAAAAATGCCACCAAACTGACAATGGAGTCAGTAAATTCGACCTGTATAATAGAAGCAAAAACCTAAACTTGAGGTACTACTCAAGAAACCGTAACATTGATGGCTCAAATTATAGAAAGTGAGGTGAAGAACTTCGTGGAATGTTAGCAAAGTCTCGTCAAAATAAAACAGAATTTAGAAAAGACAGTATGAGGGTCAAGTCAATATCATTTGATGGCTCATTAAAATTAATAAAGAAAAAGCTAAGTAAAATCATGCATACTGTGCTACATAGTAGGAGAACTAAATTGGATTGCATTTTAGACATTGGGATTTATTATTCCCCTAAATAAGATCACCTCATATATTACAGCTGCTCCTTTTTGGGTGCCATCCCCTCCAATTATGTAAACCTGATAATCATCATTTTCATCAGTTCCAAACTGAAGTCCAGTGCAAACATTCTAGCTATAGAAAGTATAATCAAGACTTACCTGATTAATTCCACGGTCCTGAATGCTGTCAACGATCTTCATGGTATCATGACCACCTCGGGAAGTTCCCAGGATAGTCCCACCACGCTTATGTATGTCATTTACAATCTTAGGTGACAAAGGAATGGTATTCTTTGAATAGAATCCCCTGTAGCCTCCCTAAGAGAAGATATTATGCGTTAGGAGTACATAAAATAGAAAAGAAATAGCAGTACTACCCTTATAAAGCAGTGGTTGAAGCACTCATGTAGTTTCCCTAATCAAATATGTAATGACTTACAACAACAAATATGCATCACAAACAAGAAGACACGATAAACTAGTGTCAGAGTAATTTGAAAGCATTTCATACCACAAGGCTATAATCTATGTGTAAGACCTAGTTAAACATAAGAACTAGCAATAAATACAACTTACATCAATTCCCAGGACTTTGGTGGCACCATACATATAATCAAGGCTATGCACAATCTCCCTAATCACTGTGTTTAGGCCCGGGCAGAGACCTCCACATGTCACAATACAAGCATTCACTTCTTCTGGAGTAAAGTACACCTGCTTGACATTGATGCGTTCAAATACTGAAGTTCCCATATCTTAAATACTTGAATACAAGAAAAAAGAAGATTTACCTTTTGACGTGGTCCAGCTCGCCGGAAATGTACTCCTCTTGGAGTATCCTTGTGAACAACAATCTTCATACAGAAACATAATTGGTCTGAGAACGGTAAGAAAATATTCTACTTTTGACTAGTAGAGAACGGTACAGAGAAATATAATTAAGACCTTCTTTAAAACACTAGTGTGCCCACCTTTTGAGGTACACTATCATCCATGTCGACGAAGTACTGCCTGCAATCATAAAAAATGTGCAAATATGTTCAATATTTAAGACACATCTGAGAGGGAGAAAAGTATGTTTAACTCACTTAACAACTGAGTATGCAGGATTCGAGCGTAGCGGATTGGGATAAGTCTGCCAAACAATAAAAGCACCAATGTCAATGTTCACTTCTTCAGTTTCTCTGTACTTCCTTTTCTTTTCTCATGTCTCAATCTAATTCTTCGTAGCTTAAAAATTAGTAGTTGCTTTTCTGAGTTTTCTCAACAGAAAAAACAAACATATTACTGTAAAAATGTTAAAACCATTTAACCATCACTCAGAAGAAAGCATTAAATGATTCTTCATGCATCCCAGCTTAAATCCACCTTTTACATCAAAAAATGCAGCAACAGAATTCAGTTCCCAAGTCCACGAGATCATGAACATTCATCATGCGGGCCCCACCAATACAAGCCAAAAATAGTACGAGATTAAAACACAAAATCATTAAATAGCCACAGCCCTACGCATTAATCCAGCAGTTATTGCATCTCACAAAACTAAAATAAAATAAAATACTATATAAATAAAATCATCAGCAACTTAAACAGAGGCAATACATTCATCACTATAAGCTGCAAACACTTCAACATTCTGCAGCTGAACTGTAGCACACATTCGCTCAGTACCCCCAAACATACCGCCCTCTAATCGCATAAAAATTAAACCGATTCTCCACAAGCAAATCTACCAAAACACACAATACTTATACCACGCAGTGGAATCACACAGCAGCACTCGCGATCGCGCAACAACCAAACAAATACAGCTATCCATCATTTCAAACGCGGAAAACAATAGATATAAATTCACGTATGCTTAACATCAATGCAAACAAAACAAAACACACACACACACATACAGGGAGATTAGGAATGTAATCGGTGATATGAGGCACATCCTGTAGAACGTAACCGAACTGTCCTTCCGTCACCTTCATCTGGAAATTGCTCTGTGTCGCCATAATCAAACTCTCTCTCTCTCTCTCACGCAAATCTACGCCTATTTCTTCTCGATTGTTGTACAGGAAAAATTTATTAGTTCAGTAAAGGCAGCAAGGATTCGAGTTTCTTGTGAGCAATTAATGTAATATATATAATATATATGAGGCTAAGTGGTACGGATTTTTTAAATTTTTTACTTGTGTGGTACGAAATTTCTAACGTTTTGATATAATTTTCACATTGATCTAAGTTATTTATTTATAATTATACTCGAATTTCCTACTTTTTTATTTCAAATATAATATATATATATATATATATATTAACGAGTGATATTATTTATTTATAACAAATTAATATTTGCTCGCGTAATATGCATATGGATCCAGTGGGCGGTGCTGGGAAGAGGCTAAAACAAGCAAAAGAAATTTATACACTATTGCTATTAGGAATCCACGACGCATAAGCACTATAGAACACTTCACAAATACTATTCATGAATCTCGTTCTTAAATTGTAATTTTTTATATTCATGGTACATAGATTACACCAAGTTAAATAATTAAAAGACAATAAAGTAGTCCAAATGATTATCTCAACATCAAATTACTTATAAATTTTATATAAAAATTACTTTAAATTTTCTATTACAGCTTTCATAATCTATGATGGTAGTGGAATATTTTTAAATACAATGTTGTCACGTGGTAATGTTATGAACAAAAACGGATCCATAATACAATGTTGGAGAGGCGGATCCTAAAATGACGTCGTTTGATCTCTTCTTCTTAAAAAAATAAGCAAATTTGGAGGACGGTCATGACATTTCCAACGAACCTTATGAAAAAATTAGATATTCTTAGCAGTCAAAAGATCGGCCGACCTCTCTCAAAACGACGTCGTTTGATCTCTTTTTCTTAAAAAAAATCAGCAAATCAGGAGGATGGTCATGACATTTCCAACGAACCCTATGGAAAAATTAGATACTCTTAGCAGTCAGAAGGTCGGCCGACCTCTCTCAAAATGATGTCGTTTGATCTCTTCATCTTAAAAAAAATCAGCAAATCAGAAGAACGGTCGCTACATTTCCAACGAACCCTACGGAAAAATTAATTACTCTTAGCAGTTAGAAGATCGGCCGACCTTTCTCGTCCCTAAATCCGCTACTGGCAGGCGGTATGGCAGCAACCAATGATAAAAAGCACCAACAACTGTGGCACCACGAATTAGCTTAAATTCTACGCGACTTTCAAAAAATATTTAAATAAATCCAAAGGAAATTCGCAAGCTCATTGAACAACAAAAGAAAAACAAATTAAAATAGAAATTTCTTCTTTGGGTTAGGTTGTTTTTTAAGTTAGTAAAAAATATTCCTTCTATCCCGTTAATAATATTTCAACTTTCTTTTTAAATTGTTTCATTTATAATATCTCAATTAAAAAAATATAAAAAAATATGGCCTAATTGTACTAAAAGGATTATGTAGTTACTCTTACTTTTTGGTTAAAACATTTTATTGTTTTCTCTCTCTTTAATTCCTTTATTTAATAGACTTTACACAAGTGGGTACCATCACTTTATGGCCTAAATAATATTATCTTAATTTGTGTATTTTAATTTTTTTAGACATTATTAATGGGATAAATGAAGTACTAGATTTGTCATTTATGTGATGTACAAAAAATTTTATCCGTATACTAAATCTGAAATCAAAACTTTACATTTCTCTTTTCTAAAAAAGAGGTTTTTTGTTTCCAAATCATGGTAATTCAAACCTATAACCTATTAGTTGAAGGGGGTAACATCTTTTTAACTAAATTGTACTTTATTATCAAAATTAGAATTATTTTTTTCAAAAAAAAAAAATCATATAAAAGATAGTAATATTATTCTTTTGTGGGTAAGTTTATGTTGTGTAAAAAAATTTGCTATATAAATCTATTGTTCAGTATAAAATAGTGCATTTGATGAGGTGTTTTTAGTTGTATAAAGACGATCTATTTGATATTATAGGGGGGACATTTTACTATATAATTAAAATAAATATTTTACTATATAATTAAAATAAATATTCGAAATGTTTGTATACCATAATAAAATGCCCACGCCTCAATTCCAATAGAAAATAGTGTACATTGCACATATAATTAAATCACATGCAATTGTTTGCATATATAGATTGCAAAGAATGCCACAAAATTTTGAAAATATTTACAAAATCATATATACAAAAATATATTTTGCTGAACAAAATTGATGCATATATAAATATATTCTGAAATACCTAATCATCTTAGGCTCATTCACTTTCAGTTAAATTTAAATATTTTTAAAAATTCAATATCAATGAATAATTATTTAAAACTAAAATTACAATTGTGTTCAATTTTATAATAACTAATATTTTAGATAAAAATATCAATCATCAATATTATATTTGTACACACACCAAATTATGTCTCTAATAATAATATTTATATATAGATTCATGTACATCTATATCTATATACATAATTAATTTGTAAAAAATATTAATTTAAATAGTTGCTAAATAACATATTCCCATATTCGGAAACAAGATTTTGAGGGGAAATTATTTTTGGTAATGGTTTGAGTTATAACCTTTACCATTTTGCCCCTACAATTTATAATTCAAAATATTCTTGATTGTTAATGAGAAAACTCGAAGTACTTTTGGTTGTCAATTAAATTTTTTGGCTAATTATTCACAACTCGAAATTAGTTTTGGTAGACAATAAGAATTTTTAGACTATCATTCACAACTGAAAATTACTATTGGTTGTGAATGAAAGTTTTTAGGTATCATTTACAATTAGAAATTACTCTTGATCGTGAATGATAATTTTTAGGCTATCATCAACGGCTTGGAATACTCTTGGTTTTTTTCTTCAAAAAAATCATCACATGAATGAGAAATATATAGCCAAAACACAACGTTGTACATTAGGACTTAGCCCAAAAATGACCAAGTCTCCAACATAAAACACTCTATCACCTGCGAACGATCAAGGTGGTGGTGTCACAAATGACCCAAATCCACAAAAAAAAAAAAAAAACAAAAACAACTTGTAGAACGACAACTGGGAGTTGTCCAAGTGACAACCCCAGACCAAGTGACAATCTCATACTTTCGGTTCTGAACGGGAGTTTTTAGGCTATCATTCACAATTCGAAATTACTACTCGTTGTGAATGATCCTTATTTTTTTACTATTCACAACTAACCAATATTCACAGCTAAGCTATTAGTTGTAAATGACCTATATTTTTTCACTATCACAACTAATATATATTCACGACTAACCTATGGCTCATTCACAACTATTTAATTTACGAATTTTTCTGCCATCTTTTGACAAGTTTATATTCTTAGATTTCTTTTTCATTTTTTACCTTGGTCAAAATTGCTCACATACTAATATAATGTTTATTATTTTAGTATTTCAATACAAATTTGCCTATATAATATGATAAAATAATTTATTCGTAGCCCAAAATCTCGAGCTCGGGACCACAAATTTATTCAACAAATTATTGAATTTGCTAAAGATCTTCTTTGTCGAACTAAAGACTATAAATTTATTCACTAATGAAGTGATGAATCTATTGTAAATTTTTATGATTTAAGAGCTGAAAATAGCTCCTAATTTTTATTCTAAAATGATAATTCCTCTTATCCGATTCTAGATATCAAATGTAGATAATTAAAAATAATATGAAGATGGATCAATGCAGACTATGAAATATTTCCACTACAAAAATCGTTTGGCAATAAAATAAAATAAAAATAATATATATATATATATATATGTATGTATATATATATATATATTCTCATAAAACTACAAATTTATCATTTAAAAAAAGACATACAAACTTAAATATTCGCCAACATTCAATTTCATGAAGCCAAAAATAAATAAAAATAGTGGGTATTGTAGCGTAATTCAAGTTAGTAACTCTTAACGAAAAGTCGCAATTGGTCTAACGCAACATTACGACCGTGGGCCCCACCACCGAGCCGCCACGTCGACAGACAGACTATAAAGCCGTGTCAGCGCATGTAAATTGTCTTCTCATGTCCGCTAGTTTTAGAGCTCCAAATTGTAAGCCCGCAGTTTTCATTTCGCAGTTGTGAGAGAGAGAGAGAGAGAGAGGATTTCGGATCAAGGATTGGGGGAAATGGGGATTCCGTCGGAGTTGAGGGACTTGTATGCAAACCGCAAGAGTTCTCTGCTGATCCAATCTCCACAGGAAGATGCGAAGATGCTTCGCTCAAGGCAATGCACCCAAGGTTTGATGTTTTTTCATTTTTGATTCAATCTGGAAACTGTTTCTATAGCATATTTTTTGTCAGTTAGCTGTTTGGATAATATTAATTCGTGAACCTTATTGGTTCCCCCCCCCCCCCCCTCTTTTATTGGTTGTCTGGCTATTTAGAAATTATTTTTGTTTCAATTTTGGTTAATTAGGTTGTAATTCGAATTTCGGTTTTAATTGCAGATTGTTAGAGATTTTTGATGTTATTAGTAAATGTTTTTCGTTTGGAAATCAACAACATGTCAGTTATGTTAGTATTCTGAAAATCGAGAAATAGTTGAATTTAGTTTTGGCATTATTTTTTTCGTGTAGCAGAGCTAAATTATACATTGTTTTTGTTTTCTGCCTTCTCACTGTTTTGGACTTGCAGAAGGTGTACGTGCTGGAGCTAAGGCTGCTGCAATTGCCTGTGTCGCCAGCGCCGTGCCCACTGTATGTGAATTCTACTATTTTCGCGTGTAGAAATAATTTATTTTAGCTTAGTACACGCTTTTCTCGAATTATATTGTGATACTTTGCTGTTTGACTATATATTGCATTTCTAAACTGTGGAAAGGGTTAATTGCCCTCAAATGTGTTATTGTTCGGTCATTAGAGAGGCACGGGGTGGCGCGAGCCTAGGACTGATTTTGATCACAATAAAAAATAAAAATGATGCTCTGACTATGAAATTCTTGATGGAAATGAAATGGTTAATTGCCCTCAAATTGTGTTATTGTTCGGTCATTAGGGATGACATGGGGATGGGGTGGTATGAGCTATGGATTGATCACTGATCACTATTAAAATTTACGATGATGCTCTGACTAAGTAATTCTTGATTCTAGTTTATAAGATCCGATCCAGTTCTTTTTCTGATCGTGTTTCAATCTCATTTCACAATGTGCACACACACAGACAGTATAAGCCAAGATTGAAAATACAATATGAGATAGAATGCTGTGTTTTTCACTTGTATTATGGTGAAACATGTTTTCTGGGACCAAGATGTGGCATACTGTATAAGTTACTGATCTAATATCTATGTACTGAATTATGTTTTGCAAATCTTTCAGTTGATAGCTTGTCGAAAGATTCCTTGGGCGAAGGCGAATCTCAACCATACTGCACAGGCACTCATTGTATCTGCTGGTACGTTACCATCTTAATTTGTGGAAAACAACTAGAAGCTTCCTATAAAGGGTTTGTTTACTAAAGAGCCTGAGTTGTAGAGTCCATATTCCATAACCATGTTCTTCTCGTCTTCTCGAAAACTATCACCGTTTAGGTAAATGCTGCATTTCAACATAATGTTGACTGCATATAGGGGTTTATTTTATATATAATTTTTATATCACATGTGGGTGCGGTGTTGCAATGGCCTCAATTTGGGAAACCATTTTGAGATTCTAACTTAGTGATTTTTGGCTTTGAACTCATCAAATCCACCCAGTAGGCCATCCAAAAGAGGGGGTTGGGTGCACTCGAATTTGTGTTCTATGATGCAGTTTTTGAGCTTTTATAGAACCATCAAGAAAGCTTCACTCCGATTTTCATAGTCACGCAGATTTCATCTCAAGCCTAATGCTGCATCTTGGATTCATCTACCACATTACATGAATTATCATTGAATGCCTGAATTTCCTTCTCTACTTTTAGAGATTTTGACACACATATTTCAAACGTATGAAGTGACTTTGAATTTTGTTTTGGGAGGAACAGCATCCATAGCTGCATATTTCATCACGGCAGACAAGACTATCTTGGAGTGCGCAAGGAGAAATACACACTACAAACCCTCATAAGAGAAAATGGAGTTGGGGCTGTCTTAGCTTAATTTGTGCTTCAGCTTTTTGTACTACTTATATTCTGTTTATATGCTGCTTTCAATGATAATCAACTATCAACTATATATATATAAAAGGGGAGTTGTTTGGAAAATTACAAAAATGCCAATTTGGAAGGAAAAATACGGACCAATGGTTCATATTTAGTTTTAACCATTAGTCCATATTGACTTGAGATGCCAATTTGGACCAATGTGGTAGATGAATCCAAGATGCAGCATTAGGCTTGAGATGAAATCTGCGTGACTTGAAAATAGGAGTGAAGCTTTCTTGATGGTTCTATAAAAGCTCAAAAACTGCATCATAGAAAACAAATTCGAGTGCACCCATGACCCAACCCCCTCTATATATGAGAATGAAACTTTCATCTTGTACGGCTCAAGCAATAACACCTAATAAAAAATGAATATCTAATCAATTTTCAACTTCAATTGGACTTTCATCACACAATGATTTTTCGAACCACAGTCTCCCGCAATTTCTTGGCGACAACCAGAAGCTCACAGTGGCCAGAAAAGGTCCTAATCAATCACCTCTTGCTCCTGTTGAAGCAGAGCAAATCAACCAGACTAGTGCAGCAAATCCACACGCAAATCCTGATTCACTCAATCCCGATGCCTATGCCCAATTATTTGCTCTCCAAAATCATCGAGCTCAAAGACTTCACCTACTCCAGCCTCCTCTTCCCCCAAATCCCACTCAACAGCTACGCTTTCAATGTGATGATCAGGGGTCTCGCCACTTCATGGGAGAAATTCGATTCCGCGCTGGATTTGTTCGTCAAAATGAAGAATCTAGGCGTGAGGCCGGACAATTTCACGTATCCATTCGTTTCTATGTCGTGCGGGAGCCTAGAAGCGTTGGGAACTGGGAAATCGGTCCATTGCGAGGTTTGGAAATGTGGTCTGCTCGTGGATTTTCACGTGGCGAATTCGTTGATCACGATGTATGCGAGGTGTAGAGAGATGGGATTTGCGAGGAAGGTGTTTGATGAAATGACCGAGAGGGATTTGGTGTCGTGGAACTCAATAATATCGGGCTATTCGAGGCTGGGTTGTGCTGGAGAGGCGGTGGAGATGTTTGGGGAGATGCGGGAGGGAGGAATGGAGCCTGATGAGATGACGCTTGTTAGCGTGCTTGCTGCGTGTGGAGATTTGGGGGATTTGGGATTGGGGGGATTAGTGGAGGAGCATGTGGTGAGGAAAGGGATGGAGCTGAATTCATACATTGGGTCTGCTTTGATTAATATGTATGGGAAGTGTGGGGAATTGGAGTCTGCGAGAAGGGTTTTTGATAGCATGAAGAAGAAAGAAATAGTCATTTGGAACTCCATGATTACTGGGTTAGTGTAATTTTGTTTGCAGTCTCATTTCTTGGTTTTTGTACTATTACAGTAAAAACTTCATATTTTCGGGACGGGAGAGAAAAATATAACTCTAGGTAAGTTATTCACATATAGAGTTTTACATGGAAAAATATATTTTCTTAGAAAAAAATAGTATTTTATATAATGTTCCTGGTTAAATACAAATGTATGCACTTAGATAGTACATAAATGCATGTACGTAATGATGTAATGATCGTGTATAACGAACTAGAAAAATGGTTACTGCTCGTATGTGTATATGCTATTCTTATATTTTTCATATAATACACTTTTTTCTACTTACTATATATATATATATAGAGAGAGAGAGAGAGAGAGAGAGAGAGAGAGAGAGAGAGAGTCATCATTTTTATAAGGAAGCATAAATCCTTGAGATGGGATAGAAAAGAGTGTGACTTGTTTATTCCTATATAAACTATTCGCATAGGAGGTTTTACTGTATCTTGTTGTGTATGCTGCCACGATGGTAATCTTCATCTTTGTGTGTGTGTGTGTTGCTTTCTTTTCACCTGTGGTGATTGTTGATTTCATGTGAAACAGATATGCACAAAATGGACAGTCAGATGAAACTTTTTCACTGTTTGATGCCATGAAGGAGACTGGGCCAGAGCCTAATGAGATCACACTGATAGCAGTTCTCTCCGCGTGTGCGTCAATTGGTGCTCTTGATTTGGGTATCTGGATCGATAAATATGCATCCGAGAGAGGATTTCATCGTAATATTTATGTTGGAACAGCTCTGGTTGACATGTACGCGAAGTGTGGTAATCTGGAATATGCATCAAGGGTTTTTGAAGACATGCCTGTGAGAAATGAGGTTTCTTGGAACACGATGATATCTGCACATGCTTTTCATGGACGAGCAGAGGATGCACTCACCCTGTTTCAGCGCATGTTAGGCGAAAAAGGCTTATGCCCAGACGACATCACATTCATAGGGGTGCTTTCTGCTTGTGTTCATGCTGGTTTGGTGGATGAAGGGCGTCGATTATTTGATTTGATGAGCTCCTTCTTCGAGCTGACTCCAAAAGTTGAGCACTATTCTTGCATGGTTGATCTTCTTTCTCGTGCTGGATGGGTGTATGAAGCTTGGGACTTCATTCAGAAGATGCCTGAAAAACCCGATGAGATTTTATTGGGGGCGTTGCTCGTTGCCTGCCAGAAGCTGAAGAACGTAGATATTGGGGAGAGGGTTAGTCGGCTTCTCCTGGAAATGGAGCCCTCAAACTCCGGAAACTATATTATCTCGTCTAAAATTTATGCTGATATGAGGAGGTGGGAGGATTGTGCTAGGATGAGAACACTAATGAAACAAAAGGGTGTTACTAAAACTCCGGGGTGTAGTTGGATTGGGACGGACAGCCACCTTCGTGAGTTTCACGCTGGCGACTTTTTGATTGAAGATGCAGAAGAAATTCACCGAGTTCTTGACATACTATATGATGATATGGCAATGGAATATGGCGTTGATGTAGATTTATCCCGAGGTAGAATTTTCATCTTGTTGTATTAGATATGAGATTTCATCACGAAATTAATTGACAAATATAGAAAGCATACAAACTCTTCGGACTTATTCATAAAACTTCACTTATCACGTGACTATGTCTGCAGATGTCCACCTAAATTTCCCAAACCATAAACCTGCAGTCGAGCCTCCATCGCCTATTCTATCTGTAATGTAGACTTCAGATTCTTATGATTAGAGGATCTGATGCAGGAATCCGAGAAGGCATTTGCCGTACAGTGGTGATGTTTGAATGATGGCGCAGATGTTCTGAAATCTGAAGCAACAATCGCGTAAAAGCACGGTTATCCCCCTCTCTGGGCTATGTTGGTATTGTTGCACACGGCATTTCCTCATTTGTTACTCTCAGACGTTGGTGCTGTCAGAATGTCTTAATTTTCCGGACATTGCTTGGCGCTAGGTACAGTTTAGAAGTATCAAGATTTAGATTTGCAAATATTTGGTCTTTTTATTATTTCTGGTTGAAGCTCATTTACAATCAAGCCATCAATATCCAAGCTGATTGCATATATTGTGAGCGTTGTGTTTATGTGAAGATTAGCATTTAATTATTTCATTTGTTATGCACCCTGAACTTCATTAACACAATTTCCCCTACAGGTTGGACTCTTGTGATTACTTCTTGTAAATAAGTTTGACGCCTCGACCACAGGAAGAATCTCCCATCCAGCACCATTCTGTCACTGATATATTTGGAAAACACATTTGCGAGAGTAGGAATTGATGGTCTTTGCCTTGTAGCCTTCAGACTCATCGAGCTGCCTTGTTACATCGTGCTTTTCTACTCTGTTTTCTTGTGCTAGAAGGAGGAGATAAGTAATGCTTGGCAGCTGCAGCTATTCAGCATTCGCCTTGGAAATTGGAATGATAAAATCCTCAGATTGGTGAGCAATATGTCACATTTATTATTATCTAGATGAAAATGAAGGTCTTATATAATATATGCTTGTGTGGTGGCATTGCAGGGAATGGGAGGTCAAGGAAAGGGTGTCATCTGTGTAAAAATGAGCTGCAGGTGTTGATCATCATCTCAACTAGGTTTTGCTGTTCATCACCTCAAATTACCCTTTGATACTGTACTTGCAGAAGAGTTTCATAATTCTGCCAGATTTTAGAGTCTCTCTCTCTCTCTCTCAACTTTTATGGCTAAATTTTTTCCTGACTCTTGGTGCAATTTGTGGTTTCTTCTCCAGAATATTAAGTTGCTATCTAGGTTAGTGTCTCTGGCCTTTCTGTTTAATAGTTTTGCTTCAATATTTTCTAATTGGGCATACCCAAAAAAACTACTCTGAGCCCACATTCTTCACAATATTGAAAGGGAATGGCCCAAATCTACCACACAAATTCAAATCCAAACCCGAATCTGAACTTGGCTTCTCACTGATGTGAAAACACAGCATCGGAAATCATGAAACAGCACGACGTATTCACTTATTAGATTCGGTATTTGTCGAATTTCGACTTGTTTGATGGCATGAAACAAGTTTTTTTTTTTAAAAAAAAAAAACAAAAAAATAATGCACGAACTACGAAGGAAGAAATTTTTTAAATTTAGAGATGAAATAAATCAACAAATCCACATATGTTGAACTGATCACTTGTTTACATTCGAAGATTATTTCATTCTATAAAAGGTTACATTAGCTATTTGGGAATCACTACCATCGTTATGTAAGCGAGTTAACGAGCTTATCTTGCTAGCTGAAAATACAAAGAAAAAAAGAAAACAATTAATTTGTGAATAAAAAATCACCTATCATTCCAATACACACAGAAATCTATATACCCACACGCACAACGAGAAAGACCTGAAAATAATTCTCAAGCTTCCTCTTGAGGGCTGCATGCTCTTGTTTTACCTCTTGGAATTCCCTAATGCACCTGCAATGAACAACTCCTAAAATTTTATAATTCTAAACAAAAAGGCTATTACGGGGAAAAAATACTGCCAAAATCGTGTAAATATTGTGGAACATGGACATTAAACTACATTTAAATTCTAACTCAATAGAAAAAACATTACATTTAAATTTGGCATGAAAATATGGGATAAGGGAAGCAAAAATACCCTTCAACGTTGCCAACTTTGCAGTATTCTTGAAATTGTGTGCATTCCTTCTTGACTTTTTTGGCGCCAATGCTGCGGATACAAGGCCGAGATGATCAAATAAAAACCAATGGAATAATAAAAGAAGAAGAGGCAATTATCCATTTATCCTCGAGATTCTTGTTCAGAGCTAAATATTGCACTGTGCTATTCTGCATTCATTCAATTTTCCAGAAGTTGGTGTGATGTAATATATAAGTACCTAGAGCTGCTACCCTTGAACTGATGCATGATCTTATCCAGTTTCTTGAAGTCCCAAGGGGTGTTTTCTCTGGATCAAATAATATAAAAGTTGAAAAATTACAAAATAAGAACCAGTGAGAGTCATCATTTTATTGTAAGAAAGAATCTTGGCGATTAACAGTTCCTGCGACTCACAGTGTCAGTTCTATGCTTTGTATTAGTCGGACTGAGTCAGTGTAGAATAGCTTGACCACTTCTTCAACAAAGTTAGGGTTGGCTTCATCTTGCAAATCTTCCAGTTGAAGGAACTGTTCATCAAGATATCCCTACGAGAGAAGCACCACTAGGTTAAGAAGGCAAGACAGATCTTAATTATGAGAAGTATGTCTTTAAGAAAAATTAAATGATAAGTCGTAATGCTAGTAGAAATTTAGATCAATTAAATATCATTTCTCACAGAGACTATCATTTAAGACCTGAAATTTTGATAATGCCGCTATATCTTTTCCAAGAAAACGTTGAGAAAAAAAAAAATCTTATGGGGACTATTATTTGACATATTGTATGAAAGAACCAAATTTAGAAAGGCAATCATATCTAAACAATCCAAAAGAAATTCATTTGCTTAATAACTTGAGACAATTTTGCAAAAATGACAGATCTAAAGATTGCAATTGTTGCTATGGTAAGGGAGACATGTAACCTGATCAAATAGAGCATTCCTCAAATAAGCAGCTTGGCGTTCCATTGTATAGAATCAGAAGAAATAGCACAAAAGAAAGTGAAAAAGGAATATGGTCAAAATATTTGGTTTACAATAGGAAAAGAGCTAAGATGGCATACGGTTATATAGGATAAATATTCTATGCATAACTAGGGGAAAGAAGATCCAAGGAAGATCCCCCAGTGCCATGTCTACTTTTTGTGTGTAATCTTGGATAGGAACAAAACACACATGCACACACAAAAATCTATTGCAGCTGTGAAAGTTTTCACCATCCCACCACATGTATACGTGTCATGTTCCTCTAAAACTTGGATGTATATAAAGATTCAATAATCTCAACACACACAGATTAAGAGCACTAGATGCTTTCTAAAATGAAGTTAAAACTAACTGATTAACTGGATTGAAGGCCGGGGGGGGGGGGGGGTTAATAAATATCCTATATGTTAATCAATGTCAATGTCTACACAGAACAGAAGAGTCTGTTACATAGCAGCTCTAACTCATTTCTTTATCTCATAAAGTCCTCTTACATATAAACAATACACGAAATTGATACTTATTTTGGTAGAAAAAAAGATAAATTTATTCCTCTTCTACCTGATTAGAGTAAAAGAAAAGGCATAAGATCTTCCGGACTTCACAAAAAGTGACTAAATATAGTGACTTGAGGTTGCCAAGCCAAGACCAAATAGTTAACCAGTATACTATTATTGGAATTAAATGGTAGAATAATTTTTCTTACTGACCAATTACCTAATCATGGATGTTCCCTCATGGGTGGGAAGGGGTGGGGGGTGGGGGGGAGGTAAAGCAAGAGGCCAATCACCTAACCATGGATGCTCCCCTGTGGGTGGGTGGGCGGGGTAGATGCAAGATACTATAAGTGAGGCATTTACTTGAATTTGTCATATTCATACACTATGGCACAAGGTAGTCTTATCCTCAAAATACTTTACTGACTTGGCACTTCTTAATAATTTGGGTACCCACTAGTTGATATAACTGCCTGTACCTTTTGCCAGCATAGTATGATATTCTTGGAGACGCTTCCAAGCGACAAATGGAAATATCACAATTCCTCTACCTCCCCGCGGATAAAGAAGGCTACTAGTTAGTATACTTGTAAGTCATACAATTGATGTCTATTTTTGTGCAATACAAATGGAATATTGATTCGAGCAGATGATGATTTAAATAAGAAAGACATGTGAACCTGTTACCTGTGCTCTAGGCACATCCCTCACATATATGTAGCCATGTTAAGGACAAGAATAATTGAAATCTTGTCTACCCTAAACGGCTAAACATGATGCACCAATACATATCTACATTAGCTGTGTATTGAGAATTATGGCTCCATAAAAGTATAGCTGATCATCCAAACCGCTTTTCAGCAGCAGGTATCCTTGTGACTCGAGTAACATAAATAAACTGAACTTAGACTTAAACCTAGTAGTTGGATATAGTCTAGGTTTGTCTATGCAACCAAACTCACCAAAAAAGATTCTGCATTTGGCTCTGGTAGCATAGTTTTTCCTAAGCAACTACTCAGCCCAACAACTAGACACATGAAATACACTGGATGTCATTTCCAAGCAACAAGTTGAACATAAAACAAAACAAAAGAATAACTTATTTTCAGATTCGTATGGCTAAATTATGATATTACTGAGGTCCCATGAGGGAATATACCACTAGATTGATGAATCCTAGAAACAGTGACGATTTTGACCATGGGAGAACAAAGAAGGAAAAATCTTACCAATGATTAAAAAGAAAGTGTAATACTTCCAGATAAGCAGCTTGGAATCCTTATCATGACTCCTTATCAGTGCAGCAATCCACCAGAAGGGCAAAGTGAAAGCAGAGTCGAGGACAGCCTGCAAACTTTATTCCTTACCTACCCGAGGGAAGAGAAACGAACAATTAGCCCATCAACAGTCTCTGTGTAATGGATGATGTGGATCAGTGGTCACAAAACCAGCTTTTGGAAAGAATCAAAAGCTATGTGTATAGAGTAATATGGCATATAAATGTGATTTTGACTTGTTTTCTTTACCTGAAACAGATCGATTCTCTTTTCCTGAGTCTCTATCCTCTGTGTTGTTGATAAGAACCCACAGAGGATATGTTAATCCTCGAAAATGTTCAGCTTCCTTCCAATCTAAAAGTTGAGTACGGCGGAAAGATTCCTTTACATTAATCTCTCAAAGTTTTTACCAGACACTACTACAGATGATTATTTTTTCTTTAAAGCTATAACCATATTTCAGCAACTCCTTCTCCTAGCTCAAACCTCCTCTCATAAACCCAGGCATAAAAGAACTCCAGATACATCATTTGGACCTTAGCTTTTGGAATTTAAACTTGAAAACAAGACTTTGTATCTCCACATCGCCTAAATTCTTGTTCCATGGTAAATGAATGTAATTTAGTGCCATGGAAATTAGGTTTATCTATATAACAAAATTCACATGTCACATTCAACATATTCTCTTAACAGTAAACATGCTGCTAATGCACTCTTAACTTCTACAAAAAAAGACGCCCAAAGACAACCTGCTTCTGACATTGACATGACTATATTCCTCGACCAAGTTAACTAGCTCATGAACTTGAACAACATACAAACAAGCAATCAAACAATAATCAACACGAATTCTTCAAATCAAATACGAGATTGAAATCAGTACGGATATAATTGATATGTTCTGTCAGCTGATTCATTACCAAAGAATAATATCCCCACATTGAGGGGTGAAAATGAAGCATACATGAATTACGCAAAAATTAATTTCTCCTTGTCATCAACAACTTTCTCATCGTCAAAAACCAAATTCAAGCTAGAATGTTCGTCGCCAACTATTGAGCTACAATCATCACTGACCTTTTCAGCTTTTCAGCCGCAATCAAACCCGCCGATCATAGTCGTCTACGCACAAAAACCAGCGCCTTCAGCTAGAATATTCACATGAATAACCTAAAATTTCCAGTTTATACAAGTGATTGAAACGGCTTTTTCTAGATCTAGGAGGACCCGGCCGGGTTCAGCTCCACCCGGTCGGGTGGTGTGATCCATGGTAGCAGAGGCTTCACCCGGCCGGGTGGAAATGCGTTTCGGTACCACCCGGCCGGGTGGAAGCCTCTGGAGAGACAGAATGCTTCACCCGGCCGGGTGGTGTGGCACAAGGTCTACCCGGCCGGGTACCAGTCGCGGGTTTGTGTTTTTAACCCATTTTCCTCCTCTTTTTCTCACTTTTTCCATACTCCTCCCCCTTCTAAACCCTAACTCTATCTCCCTTTCTCACCACTTTCTAAATCCTCCACTCCCACACACAAAATTCACTCATCAACACCCAAAATTACACTCACCCACACACACAT
>JAYDZE010317159.1:0-18378 GCA_034509125.1 Monilaria moniliformis | reverse complement strand
CCGTTCATTATATGATCCAATGGTTAAAATATAGTCTTAGTTATGCATAGGGGTCTTAGTTTCACCCTAATGCACCCCTATATATATATATATAATGCCGCTATTTCCATTCGCTTTTAGAAACAGTGAATGGAGATTATAGAGGAATTGAAGAGAGATGACATTAGTTAAGAGGAGTGAAGTGAATTTTGTAGCCAATTAAAAATAGCTTTGAAGTTATAGCTCGAGTTTAGGGTGGTTTCAGACACCATCCTGACCGTCACCCGACATTTCTGCTCTCCCCTATATACTCTCTCTCTCCCTCTCTCTCTCTCATCACCCACACTAAAAACCATCTCACTTCACCTTCTTCTTCTTCTTCCTCTCTCTCTCTCTCTCTCTCTCTCTCCAGCATAAAATCACAATTTTGATAGCCCAACATATCCTCCTTGATCAACTCTTCCCGAATCAAAAATCAGAAGACCTAAATCGACATCAAGGATATAAACCTATATATATACTTGTCTGCAACAATCAGAGAGAGAGAATGAGCAGCTTTGATCCACAAAGGCAAGAATCCCTAAAAAGGATGTGGCAAGAGAGGAGGGCAACAGCCATGGAGGAAAGCTTGAAGCATTACAAACTAGCCAACATGGCCCCCTCAAACCCTAGAAGCATACGCCCCGCCTTCTCCGGCGGCTTTGACGACGACCTCGTCGCCGCCGTGGTCCCGCCGGTGACTGTGGTCCTGGAGGGCAGATCCATCTGCCAGCGCATCAGCCTCCACAAACACGGCAGCTACCAAAGCCTAGCCCGAGCCCTCCGCCAAATGTTCGTCGACATCGCGGCCGCCGCCGACCAAAACCCTTCATCTAATGAAACCAACCTCGATCTCTCAAACGCCGTTCCCGGCCACCTCATTGCCTATGAAGACATGGAAAACGATCTCCTTTTAGTTGGGGACCTTAATTGGAAGTAAGCCTTTATTTATTTATTATTATATATTATATATTTCATCTCGTATTTTATTATTCGTACCATGAAACTATGCGGACATATTGAAGTGAAATTGTAAATAATTATGTTATTATATGTGCAGGGATTTTGTCAGAGTGGCAAAGAGAATCAGGATTCTGCCGGTAAAGGTTAAGTCGAGAAAGCAGACTAAGGAGTGATTAATTCATTGATGGCTGCAGCCTCATCAATGTTTTTGGTGTGCTGTTATGTTATCTCCGCACATCTTTTTAATTAGATTTTGGTATTTTGTTGTATCTCGTCTTCCATTCTATGCCTTAACCTTGGTTATATGTTAATGTAGATTACTGATTATCTGGCGTCTTAGAAATATATTGAGTTCGATCATTTCTTGGAAAGCTTTATGACCTTTTTTCTGGGTGTTTGTTTACATTTGATTGTCTTTTGAATTGAACAACATCATCTCTTTTTCTAGCTTGAGGGGGCTAGAACTAGAATGAAGAAATTCATTATTATCCAATTTTTTCATTATAATATACATGATATAATTATATTAATTAAATTATATATAACAGAAAGTTTAAATTGAGGCAGATCCAAGATTAATACTATTGAATATCAGTAGCAATTGAATGATAGAATGCATATCCTTTCGTGGTTATTTTACTACCACTGTTTGATGGTCAGGGTTCAACCAACACTACCATTCTCCTCTCCCTAATTAAAGGAGGAAAAACAAAAACGTCCAAAATAAAGAAAAAGTAAAATAAAATAAAAATAATTGGCCATCTCTTTCAATTGAAAAAACAACATTAATAATTAGTGTTAACGGTGCAAGTTAGCATTTGGTTAGTAAACAGTAATAATTGGTTGTTAATTTTATTTCCATGATATATAGCTAAATTTTGAGGTAAATGGACATAAATGTCTTTTATTCTATTTTTCTCTTTATTTCTCTTATCTCTCTATCTTCAATATTATTCTGCTATCGCTGGAGCCGACACTCTCGTCTCCCTACAATTGTTAATTTATTTCACTCTGTTACAAGATTTTCGATCATCTTCACCATATAAATTCTCTTTTAACACTTGTGTTTTTTAGATCTGGAATGTATTTTTGAGACTTTTATATGCGTGTTTCGAATATGGAATTTCGAATCAAGCGTACCAAGGCATGGCGCGCAAAGCCAAGGTCGGGCTGGCGAGACTTTGTTACGCATGGCTCGAATATAGAAATTCAAACTACGCATATCAAAGCAGGATACACAAAGCCAAGCGCAAGCGCAAGAGACTTTAGTATGCGTGGTTCGTATATGGAAATTTGAACTACGCCTACCAAAGTAGGGCACGCAAAGCCGAGCCCGGGCGGGCGAGACATTGACACGCGTGGTTCGAATCTCCAAATTCAAACCAGGTGTGCCATAGAAGGGTGTGCAAAGCCAAGTTCGGGCGCGCGAGACTTTAGTACGTATGGTTCGAATATGAAAATTCAAACCACGCGTACCAAGACAGGGCGTACGCATGGTTCAAATATGAAAATTCGAACCACGAGTACCAAAGCAGGGCACGCAATGCTAAGGCCAGACGCGCGAGACTCTCGTATGCATGGTTTGAATATGAGAATTCGAACTACGGGTACCAAAGCATGACTTGCAAAGCCAAGCCCGGGCATGCAAGACTTTGGTATATGATGAGCCCATATTTTTTGCTTATTTTTAGTGTTTTTTAAAGGTGTTTAGATCAAATCCTTTCAGTGTCTTTTGCATTTTTCTGTATCTAGCAGGACACATTTGGGCAATAGGGTCTACTGGGCAGAGCATGTGCTATTTTGGCAATGCACAATTACATTCCGCGAAAAACGTAAAGGTTTGAACCAGAGGCAATTGTGCATCCCTACAGAAAACTCCATGCTGAACAAAGCAACGAACATCTAACGTGAAGTTGTGAGTAGAGTGTTGGCCAAGTCAATGTATCACGCATAATCCAACCCTGGGCAGACGAGGATATTGATAAGAAGAGCTGAACGATGAGTTGAAGAAAAAAAAGGCGTTGAGGGCAATGGAGAAGTCGATCCTAACTGAAGAAGCAAATAAGGAAGAGAATCAAACTTTTCTTATCCATAAGATACAATTATGGGCAAATCTCTTAAAGATAAGGATGAAGGTCTGGGTACAGCCGATAAAGAAGAAAAGTGCTACTGTGAGCAAACCCTGAATCCAAGCTCATTCGGTGAGCTGGACTCTCAAGAAACCTCAGCACCACTCCTATATAAGATGCATGACCGCAAGCTAAATGCGTCATCTTCGATATTCGATCTTCTGACCTGAAATCAATCATTCGACACACTTATGTTCTGCTTTACTTCAAGAGTTGTGAGGAAAAAACAAGTCATTTGAGCAATACTGTTTTTATATATGTTTATTATTTTGTGGGCACGTGTTGCCCAGACTATTAGTTCCACGTGTTGCCCAAACTATTATGTCGTTTTATTTCGTAAGTTATTTTCTTAATTCAAGTGTGTTTTCTTTTATATTTATTACCTTCATTTTTTTTAATTATGTCTAACTATATTCTTTAGCCTGGTCTGGGTAACTACAAATTGATTATGAATCGATAAACTCGTGGGGTCTTGTCTGGGCATAATAACTGCATGTGAGTATTCTCGACGTGTTAGGTCTGATTCCAACATGGTCTGATCAAAACCGAGTAGTTAATAGACCGTTAATCACTTAGGGAAGATTAGATCACCAATAAATCAAGCCATAAGGAGTATGATCCTTATTTGCACTTGAGATAAATTGATTGACATCGGCATAAGGTGTATGTCGAGAGTGGCATATGCGAGAATTCCTTATCGAGTCTATCTAGTTTGCATGCACTTTAGTCATGACTTCGTACGAGAATTTTAGGGCGGGGATAATGCCCAGAGTATGGGGTACTTCATAAATATTGTGTTGTTCTAATATGGAAGGATAGATAACTGAGGGGATTGTTGGGGGCATGATGCCTGAAAAGGGACTACAACATTCCTTACCCATAATAGATGATATTGGCATGTAGTAAAAAAACTTTGCACCTATGACCAAGTGAGTGTTCATAAGGGTGGGTCAGTACGGTATACCGTACCGAAACTACCATATCGTATACCGTACCGTAAATGCCGGTATGAGTAAATATCATACCATTACCTTACCGAATTTTCCGGTATACCAAAATTTCGGTATGTAAAATTTTCAATACCGTTACCGTACCGTATTTTCAGTATACTGTGCCGAAATCCGATATACCGTGAATTACGGCACAACGAATTTCGGTACAGCATACCGTCATACCGAAATTATATAATATTATAAATAATTTTTATATTATAAATATTTATTAATACTATAAATATATTCAATATATATACGGTATGGTAAGAGAATACGGTATATAATGTTTACCGTTTTATCGGTATATACCGTAAAATACGGTATATACCAAATTTTTGGTATACCGCGGTATACTGAAATTCATACTGCTATTACCGCAACTTTTCGGTATGGTATCATACCTACCGAAACTTACGGTATACCAAAATTTTGATATTTTCAGTATTTTTTCAATACGATAAGTCCGGTATACCGATATTTCACCCCTAATTCTATTTCCTTTTAATTCAATTTCATCATATCAAAACCTCCTAAATTATTGAAATATTTCAATTAAAATATCACACTAAGATTTGTGGTGAATTCAACACTTTGACAGTTGGACTCGTTTGTATTAATAAGATTGTAGACAATCAGGTTAATTAGAGATAATTAATTAAAATAAAAATGAAGCAAACAAGAAAGAAAATACAATTTATTTGGTTGTTAGTTAAAAGAGTATGGTTATTAAGAATGTATATACTTATTAAACTTTTTGAGCGGACACTAATCTGAAGTTTAATATGAAGGGGTGAGAAAATTGTAAAAAATGAGTTGGATGAGCCCCAAAATCTGATAGGAATCAAACAAATTGATTTGATTAACATCCCTAATTATTATTAGTATTGACTCTTGAGGAAAATATAAATAAATAACAATATATGACAAAACATGTGGGAGGGGCATTTAAGGGAATGGGATTTCCCCATAGTATTAGTACGACTTCATTGCCAAAATCCCAGTCAAATACACGACTTCTGTACAAATACCCAGGAATAACCTATCGTCAGAAACCCTAATTTAGAGCGACAAAATCAAGAGATATGGTCAGCCACATTTCAATGGAAGTGGCGAAGACGGTGATTGAGGTAGCTGACGTGGCATGGACCGCCGTCGAGAGCTGCCACCACCACCACCACCACCTCCACCACGACGGTCCGAAGCCATCGCGGCCAGAATCGAAAGAAAGAGCTGATTTGGATATCGAATGTATACGAGTGGAAAACGAACGCCTTCGTCTATTGCTTGAAAAAAATCTCAATCTTCTACAGGAGATATCAAGCTCACCTACTTTGATGCATAATTGCCCGTCCAATGTATGTAATCATTATTTTTTGTTTAAATTATTTGAATTGGGGGAAATTAGTGGTGAGTTTGTGTGAAGTTTTAATGAATTGCAGCTCAATGATCGGATTCTGGGTGCTGTTAAGTCGGAGAGCTTCTTGAATGAGCTTGAATTCCTCCGTCAAAACTCTACCTGCACATTTCCGTTCGATGAGCCATCAGGTTTCACATATTTTCTTAATTTCTATGTTTGTTTGTGTGTGTGGGCACGCGCGAGAATTCTTGATAAACTAAGAATTTATGTTTAACATGAGATGCTGGAGCAAGTTCTATTCTTGGCAATATAATGGATACCTCATGTTACTATATCTATTCGAAGTTTTATATATTGTATGCTAAATATTTCTGCTTAGTGTTTCTGGTTCAACATGACATGTTTCTTGATTCTATATCTATGCAACTGTTGAAAATTTGTGATTCGTGTCAATATCAGTGGCATATACGATATATCTTACAAAAATCTTTAGTAATATGAGGTGGAGATGCTAGTCTTGCTCTGGAAGAGTATGCATGTTTAGATTGATGCTTCTTCTTTCCTTGGGGAAATGTAATCAGGTGCGGATCTGGAGAAAGCAGAAATCTTGATCAACATGGATCACGAAGAACCAAGTTGGTGGGTCTGGGTCTCCGATGATATGGTCCCTAAAAATACTGAAGAGAAGAGTGGAATTGACAATGAAAATTATGTAATTGTAACCGAGGAGCATGTGGTGGATGGAGTCGCTACCTTTTTGGCTAGATGCATCTTGGCGAACCCAAAATCTGTGGTTTGTAACCTGATGTTGATCCGCTTTCTGTTGAATATCTTTTTATAACTCTACATATTGTTTAGCTTCACAATAAATGATATTGTTTCTGGCAATGCAGAATTTGACTCCTTCGGAGCTACAGAAAGGTATGATCATTTCCTGATTCTAACAGCAATTTGATGCTCTTTAGATAGTAAAGATGCAATTATACACACAATCACACATGCAAAATTTATTGTTGACCTGAAGGCTAATATCCTCGCCACCCCCAACCCTCAGGCGAGCATGTGCCATATTTGGTGCCTATCTCATATATATTTTATATTCTGCAGCCCTAATGAAAGCACTGAAAGGCATGAATAAAGTAGAGAAAATGCTAGACATTTGGCATGCTGGGAAGTTATTTTACACACTAGCCATGTGGGGTCTAACCCTAGCGAGGTAAGTTTTGAAATTCTAAGAGCAGTTTTGCTGCCAGTTAAATTCATTATGATTTGTATCAACCCTCTGAAACTGCTGCATTTCTGGAACATCCAACTTGGGATCACTCAGCCTGGTATAATTTTTACTTGCTCTAATGTCTAGCTCAGACTTGGCCCTTATGAGTAATCTAGGCTGTTCTAACTCCATACATAGCTTTGATTTGGTTAACCTCAAACTGAATAATTTGTACATAAATGCTAACATCCCAAAGCATGCATAAGGCTGGTATAGCTGGAAACAGCACAATCATAAGTAGAATTATGGAGCAGATTTTCCAAAATTTCTCTAATTCAAATTCCAAGTAAACAGACTACCAAGATAGTCTTTTGTCGTGATTATTTTTCAATGATGATTATCCATTAGGTTAGCAAACAGTTTAGATGTTTTTCTTTCTTTACTTTTTGGATGTGATTTTAGTTGATCCTTGCCCACATTTCATGTACTAGTACAACTGAGGTATGTGGGAACTGTAAATATCGCTGTCCAAATTGGGCCAAAATAATGTTACTATTTGCTTTAGCTGATGATATAAAAAAATATATTCACTGGTGTACCGTGAAATGTGGTTTAAAGTTGAATGAGATGAAATAACAGCTTGAAGGAGGGGGTATCTAGGATTAAATGTTTCCACTGGCTATTGATTTATTGAAAGAGATTCTTAGTTTTAGATGCAAAGTTGTCACTGCAAATTAACAGGGTACTAGAAACCTAAGAATTACTAACATCGATCATCTTTCATTGTGACCTCTTATGAAATTCATTCTGTCATACTTAAGGAACCAAACTGACAGCTTATGTAATTTGAAATGTGAAAATTTGATTTCTTTCCCTTTTTGGCTGGGGGTTCATGATCTTATTTGCCATTTCGGTTGAGATATTTGAAGAGTAAGTTGATCTTATCAATTGGAATTCCATTTTTCAGTTTATACCAAGGTCGTGCTATCCTGAGACTCGCTACACTTGGGCTTAACCACTCCAGCAAAGCAGCTCTGAAGATCCTATAAGAATTGGGTTTGCCTTCTTCGAATGCCAAATGTAATGATTTTACTTTCTTCAAATGTACATGTATAAAAAAGGTTGCCAGGATTGGATTGCTCTTCTATGTATGGTCCTATTATTTGATTCCTTCATGTTTAACTTCTGTAAATATCTACTTGCTGTTCATTGAAATGTACATAAAGTGTGAAAAATTTGATGGAATTTCAGACTCCATCGCCATGATTATGATGTCTGAAATTGCCCTAAACCCTGAAACTCATGTGTAAATTTCTGCATCTCAATATTAGCAATTGGCATACATTTGAGTGAACAGAGATGATCTATATATGTATTCTAGGGTAAATAATTCAGTTTTAATACAAGGGATTATAAGAATATAAATTCGTAAGTTTAATATCATCAATCGATCAATCAATCAGTTCCCCTTGTAGTGAGAGTATCCGCCTCACTTCATCTGCAAGGTCTCTAACATGCTTATCTTCAAATCCTGGTAAATACAGCAAAAAACGACAAAAATCATGAAACTACACCTTAGAATTTGATGAAATCAAACGAAAGCATACAGCTAATCTTACCTATTTGGATAAGGGCATTTTCCAGCTTGAAGAGGTACTCTCTGTTTGGCCCTGAGGGGCCTTTTGCCCTAACTATTTGACTGCAGAATTAAGAAAGAAGGAACTGAGACCGAAATACTGAGGCATACAATCCCAACATCAAATTAAATCCTAGTAAGATGGTATGACAGGTCAAGATCCATTATAGATGGATATTAGACATCTATATCCAAACCCATATCCAATGACATTTGTAACTTTAAATGTCTTTTGTGGTATTTAGATCTGGGTCATAACCTGTCAAACAGTCTCACACAAGATTCTCTCAAGGCATAAACTTTGCTGTTAGAGACGTGAATTGCTGTCTTAACGAATCAAGAACAATCCATACATGGCGATTTCTTCAAGTGGGGCAGGTCCCAGATAGTTCTGGTTGAGCTTCTTGTCTGCAGATGCTATGTATCTGAACAATCAGAAATATGAGTTTTTCAGACAGAATAGTTGGCTTTAGAACTCAGTAACCTCTGCAACTTACACCATAACATCAGAGACCAGAGGGGTGGAAGAATTTGCGTCCTGTAACAGACGAACTCTGATATACATTAGACACCCCAAATGAAATCTCAATGACAATTTTTGAAAGTAAAAGTGATCTTACAGTGAAGAAATCGACATAAACTTTCTTGTCATACTGCTTCTCCCTCACCTCAAGATACTACAGACAATATAGTACACTGTCATGGATCATGAAGAACTAAATAAAATGATTGATCTTACAAGAAAAAGGGAATCTTGATGAATTTCAAGCTCCAAACCTCCAATGCAGTTATTTGATCTTCCTTGTTGGTTATCTTGTATGCAGCACCCCACTGTTGTGCATGTCATAGACGAGTCAAGTTCAAATAATCATGAACGAATTTTAGATGATAGATGAGATTATGAGCACAAGATAAGCAAGAAAGAGATGCATACATAAATGACAGGGTTTGGATTCATTAAAATGCTGAAATCACCACAAAAATTGTCAAGATGACGAATGGTGATAAGGTAATCCTGTGTTAAATGCAGAATCTAAGATCAAGCTTCGAGATTGTTACCAGCATTATACACAGAATGAAAATACTCAATTATGCTAGATCACGAGATAAATAAGGGTTGATGAAACCATCTCTACAAATTTTGATCCGAATCAGATTCATGCGTACACTCAAATGTAAGGATTAATACAGGCGAAAAGGAATCAAAATATCTATCAGAACTAATTGTTTGTTTTGGAAATTAATAATGGTTCATTATAGATCACCAGTCAGAAAATGTGATCTATTAATCGTTTCACTCCAATACATTTATACAGAAGTTCATGAAGATAACAGGATTTCATAAACACTCACAACACATACTACAAAAACTAGCACTGAAACTACAGGCTGCGATATAGTGAATAAAAAATTGCTGAACCAGAGAACAGAAACTTACGCATACTTCTCCCTTTGCAGGTTCCAACGTGACTGTTCTTCCAGGGAACTCTGGAGTTCCTCTATGATCTGTGCTTCCTGCAAAATGTAAAAAACAATCATTAATTAGTATTGCAGTTCTTGAATCATGGATTTTAGGGGATTAGCAAAATGTAAAAACCAAGCATAAATCAGTAATGCAATTCTTGAATCATGTATTTTAGGGGATTAGATGTTAAAATAGCATAAATGAATGGTTTAATAACAAGTTGCCATTATACTAGGCTTGTGGGTTGTAGCTCATAACCATCACTTACCCTTGTCCCAACCCACACATATACATGTAGGCAAAAATATGCAAAATACAGTCAAACACCATCTATATGATTAAACTCAGCTTACATATATCAAATCAGGCAAAGAGTTTAAGCAGATAAAAAAAAGTAGGATATGAACAATTGTTTACTGTCTACATTATTTTATCTATACTTGTCATCTAAATTGAAAGTTCTGACAAGACAGCATCAAATTTAACAAATTAATCATGAAGAACATCTACTTGAACATCACATCAATATATATGCTTTACATTTTCTACTGCGTTTTACTCTCCAACTACACTATATAAGGGAAAAAAAGAAAACAAATTCCATTATTACAATGCAAGAAATTAAGCAACATATAAATACGGAAACCTTGGTAGAAGACACGGCGGTAATCGTTGATGAAACCCACGACCCGCTCATCGTAAGGGAAGCCCGCTTTCCATATCAGCGACCCGTACCCGAATACCCACATCGCCATTTTTCCTCAAGATTCCAACTCTTTTTGTTTAAATTTTATTTTTGCTTTTTTGTTGTGTCTTTATTTTTCTCTCACTCAATCTGAAGCAGGAACCACAGCTCAGATGAGCGAGAGAGCAGAGAAGATGATCTTTTTCAGCGCGCAGAGACAAGAAGTGATGTATAGCAGCAGAAATCGGAGCGAATCATTGACAACTTTGTATAAAGATTGTGCCTTTTTTTGCGATTCGTGGGGCAACAGTTGTCATCAGTGGTGGGTAATTCAGTTGAACATTAGCCCAAACAAACAAAGTCAGATATCTGATTTTGGGCTTTGGAAGAGTTTTGAATTCTAAATTTGATGGACTTGCACAATCCACAATGTAAGAATATACACTCTATCAATAGACCATTTCTAAAGAGATAAGAATTTGTTTTTTGGGCAATATCTTATAATTGTGGATTTATTAGAATCACTCTATTATGGACTCTACGAGATTCTTGAATTCTCTATAATGACGATTTAATTAGTTTTATTGTGAGTGATTCTTCATCATTAATCATATCTTGTAGACGTCAATCGGTCAAACTAATCGAATAAAATATTATATTCCTGCACTAACTTGTAATATATTTTTATGTAATGTTGCAAGAAAATGGCAAAATAGGGAGTATATCATAAATTAAGGGCAAAACTTGAATTTTTGACATGAAATCAAAATACATTACGTGAAGTAGCATTGAAAACAGCAGACTGAACAAATTGAAATCAACTCAACCACACCACCTTACACACGAGTGATTGAACATTAATCATGATATTAAACATTGTTGATCAAGGCTCTTCATGCAGGGAGTTGATTTTCTGACAATTTTTCGACTTCAAACTAGTTTCATAGTCTGAAGCAATCATGTCTACCACAACTGGTAATTCTTGGGGTTTGCCCTTTAAAGCCGAATCCTCTTTGGTTTTACCCCACACCACGCAGTAAAGCCCACTTACTATGATCACTGCTCCAATCACACTGTCAATATTCAAAATCGATAAGAGGAGTGTAAGTAAGTCGAGTTGATTTTCAAGCCACTCGGCTAGATGATGCATTTGATTTTGTTATTATATAGTCGGTACGAGTTATCTACCCTCATATACCATTACTCACAGTTTCACACATGATGTATAGATATATTACCTTCCGAGATGGAGTTGCTCAGCCAGAACTATGGCTCCCAAGATAGCAGTGATGATCATGCTCAGAGGGCTAAATGATGTCACAAACACTGGACCACGTGCCTTGTTCACCACACTTTGCAAGTAATATGCTATTCCTGAGCATACAAGTCCCTGCAAATTCAATAAATATATAATATGTGTGTGAATTAATCAGCAAAATCAAGACTTTTAGGCTAATAATCTGTTTGTAATAGTAACCACCCACTCTTGTTCTATCAATCATATCTATTATTTTATCATGTTACTAGAATTGTCAAATTTTCAGGTCGGGTCGGGCCGGGCCGGGCTGCCCTTAGCCCATCAAGTGTGAGAGGAATTAGGCTAATAAGATAGAAATTATGGTGAAATCGAAGATGAACTGACAGAATATGTAGCAGCGAGCAGCCTAGCATCAAAACCAATAGCCCAGGCGCCCGGCCGCCGCTCCATTATCGCCGCCACGATGCCGCCTTCCACCGTTCCCATCAGACAAATCAACGTCGTCAATGAGAGCTCTGCTGGGTACTCCTTCAATGTATTATTCTGTCCAATTTACCAGAATTTAATCATATTAATATATATCAAGTTTTTAATTAAATTTATAATCCTTTTGAAAATATATATTACTTGCAAAATGAAGAAGGCAGCCCAGCCGACGATACAACCGAGCAGCATGATTGTGCCGGTGACCCAGTGCTGATCCGCGGAGGTGCTGGCGGCTTCGTGGTGGCTGCCGCCGTGAGAGAAGAACAAGATGTTCACGGTAGGGCCTTTGTACAGTGTCATCAGCATTGCTCCGGCCACCGTCACCGTCGTTCCAATCACTTTCGCTAAGCTGTGCACCTTTTTCAGATTCACCTTTTCCAACCTGTGCCATTATTTCTTTCTATATTAACTCAACTTTCAGGATTATTGTTTCTTAAAACAGACCAAAAGATTATGGAATTCATAATTTATTGCAGGAATTTTGAAGAAGTGGAAATCGTAGCTGCTAAAATATAATGATGTTAATGTTATTTCTTTTCATGATGCTCTAGTTTCTTAAACAATCAATCAAGAATTATTTGATGGACATATATCTAACTGTAACTGTAGCTGTAGGTGTAAGAAACTTTCTATGATGAATGAATATCATATTTACTGTAGAAATATAAATAAATAGTACTAGTTTATTTTATAATATCAAATCTTGCCCAACTTCATTAAACATTTTCAACTTTTTAATCATTCGCGCGTCTAAAGGCTTTTTGTATCCATAACTTTTTACTAGTTGCTTATTCTATCTGCAATAAAAAATTAAAGCCGAAGATATATTAAATTGAATATACCTGAAAACGACAGCCATAATGAAGGTGACGGCGGGGAGAATATTGACGGTCGCCGCCGCGAACGTCGCCGACGTATACTGGATTCCCACGCCGTACAAGTTCTGGTCCAAAACTGGCCTATAATTTTTTTTTTCAATTTTCAGAAATTAATCCGAATACCACATATTTATCAATCCTATATATATAAATGCAACATTTACATGAGCAATATTCTTAGATTGCATGCAAACATATTTTTGAATAAAGAAAATCATCTAATATGTTTTGCTGATTTGTAAGAACACATATATATGAAACACTGTCCTTATAATTAGAATTTTTGAAGGACGTATTTATTGTATAAGTTTTTGACGAAGTTGTGAGTTTACGTAGCATGTTAATGATCTTATAAGAATGAAATAAGAAATAAAAAATTAATTAACTTATAATAAGGTATATAGCATATGCCATATAGTATATAGTACAGAATCTTTAGATAAATACATATAAAAACTGTTAGAATTAATCTGTCTACAATAGTTAGAATATGTTTTATGGCAGTTACTGAAAATATGATATTTTTTTGGCGAAATATATATTATTACACACACACACACACACACACACACACACACACACACACACACATATCTCTATATATATATTACTTTATAATTTCCACTGAAAACACAGCATCAAATTTATGGAAAGGTGATAGGTGATAGAAAAGTTTGTGCCCGACCACGACTCATAATCAAATGATAAAGATGAGAAAGTCAAATCAAATAATCTATTGTACGTACTTAGTTACATAGTATATCACATACTAAAAAAATATAAAGATAATTATATTTTCAATGCTTAATATTTCATGTAACATAAAATATATAATTACGGAATTACCGATTTGCAGTAGAGATTAAGAAAAATTGATCCAAACAAACAATAGGAAATTTTACTACTTTATATGCATTACATATGTATATTTAGAGAGGGAGAGAGTGTGTGGTGTAACAATAAGTGAAATTAATTAGCAATATGTTTAATGTTTTTTGAAAAAATAGTAATATGTTTAAGGGCATTACTCCAAGAAACCAAGCACCATTATCTTCAAGAATATTGATTTCGTCATCTTGGGCCTTATTTTCCTGCACAGAAGAATAGAATTATACATAAAATCATTTATACTATACATATATACATATATATATCATTAATTACTTCCAAATAATAAATAATCCGTAGAATGAAAATCTTACTTCTCAAAAAAGTATGCAAAAGGAGCAAAAAAGATGGTTGCAACTGCGTGGCGATAAACGACGAACACCCAATGACTAAAACCTCTCTTAAAAGAGAGGAGGAGAATGATATGCATTCCTGCATACCCAAACTGAAGTGAAATCATAGCCAGATATGGCTTGATTTTGTTGAAAGTTTCACCCATAACACACCCCATTTTTTGCTCAGCCATCTCTCTCTCTAAGCTCTTCTTCTCACTCTATAACTCATGCATGGGATGCACAAAAATGGGAGAGTGCCCTTTTATACACACAAAAAGCAAGGACAAAAGTGAGGAAACTTTGCATTATTTGAATGTGTATACCACCTTTGCATGGTGCCACTAACTTCCTTTTCTTTCTCTTTTAAATAATTCACCTTTTAGATTATTATCACGTATCGAGTAGAAGTGCATGTAAGCCCCTTACGGTGCCATACCTCATCAATGTCGTCTACAATCTTTCCGGATATATAACTATTTCATTAGGTTTCTATATATTACATCTGTGATAAAATATTCGAGGTATTAATTTTTTTGATAGAAAGGACCATCCGACGCTCAAGTCAGCACGATTACAGTCAAGAAGGCATGGATTAGGTTAGGTGCCCCATTACTGATGAAAAAAATGACAAATACACATCACAACCACTAAGAATGGATAACTTTTGAAGTGACCTAGCTAATAAATGATGAAAATAATATTATGTTTTAAAATCAACTAATACCTCTTAGAGAATCTTGTGTAATTGGTAGACAGATTAAGAATATTCCAATCTAAGCTAGTGCTACATAACACTTTGAAAATTACAAATATATATATATATATATATATATATATATATATCATTGTGCATGAGTCTGAATCTAGATATTTAACCAGTCTACCAGGCCTTGACCCTTCAAACTGTCATACATAAGTTTTAATTTGTAAAATTAATATCTTCTAAATTACGACCACTGACAGCAAACATATGAATATCGGTTGTAGCTAGCAATTGAAAAGGAACAAAATAATTAAGAATGGGGTTTTAATGATGGTGAAGATCGATTACTTTGAAACTTAGTAGAAATCTGGGGCTTGTGGCCGACCCAATTTATTCATTTAATCCATTATACTTTAAGAATAGTAAAGTGCCATATTCAATAAATGAGACGTCACTATAAGTTAATAATAATAAATAAAACATGAACAGGGAAATATTTTTTGGATTGAGTTATGTGTAAAATCGGGTTAGAAATTTTTGGACCATAAAATGTTGCGAATAAGGGTTTGGGGCAGCGGTCATCTGTGATTGAAATGTGTAGCTGAGGATGTGGTTTCCTTGTGTGGATGACGAGTGGACACTTTATCTTGAAAATGGCTTTTAAAACTATTACCTATCTTTTTCAAGTCTTTTCATCATAATACCTTCTTAATCATATATATATATATATATATATCTCATTGTATACAATTTTCATCTATAATCATGCGGACGTAGAACTAATAATAATTCAGAAGGAGCTAAAATAAAAATTCTCGATAATTAGGAATTTTAAAAGCAAATATTTCCAAAATAATAATAATAATAATAATTGGTTGGGATGCTGAATTAACCCTAAATCCGTATATTTACTTGATTTTCTTGAATTGGATTTTTTAGTTAGAACATAATAACATTAATATTAAATTTATCTATGAGACTTTTTCTTTTCAAATCTGGTCATGGTTTTAGATGAAACTGAACAATAATATAGTAACAAAAACAAGAGAAAAATTAATGACCCAATCCAGAAAAAAATAAAATAAAATGACAGTACAACGACTCAATTATATGTTCAGTTCCATGAGATATTATTTTCCTAATCTACATATGCAAATACGACTATATATTATTGCTAATTATTTTTGCATCAGATGAAAAATATCAAAATATAAACATTTACATATATACATATATTTATAATTATGTATTTGTTAGTGATCAGAATTTATATGCTGATATCATATAATTCCTGTTTAGCCAGTTTCTCGATACTAGCTCGAGAAAAATTCTATAGAATATATTAGACTTATCGTCGTATCGTTTTCTGCAAAAAGATTTTCAAGAAAGTGGTAAATGCATTTTCAATAATTGATAAAAAAGAGAAGGAAATAAATATTAATAAACGTGTGAACAAAGTTGCAGGATAGGGAATTTAAAATAAAAATAAAAATAAAAAATAGCTATAGATAGTGTGCGTGTTGAGTTGTTCAATGAATCGATAGATAGCGAATTATCCTCTTTAGCCTTAGGTTGCGTAAGGAAATCTACTTGAATTATTTGGGAATACTTTTTATAATATAGAATATATAAATATTTCAAGGCCCTTACTGAAACATCAATATTAAACACAAATACATACTATTGATTTCTTTTTTAATTTCGTCACAAATCAATATTTGGTGTTTGGAAGAATTGATAGATACTTTTTCTTTTTAAGAGAAGAATTGATAGATACTTTTTTTATTTCTCTAAGATGATTAATAATAATCTCTCAGTGGTGACTCGAATCTCTGATCTATTAGTTTTTGGAGAATCGTCTTATCAATTAAGTTTTGCTTATAAATACTTGACCTTAAAAGCTCCCCGACATGTATCTAACTCGACAATTCTAGACGTTACATCCTTAAACAACATATTAAGACAATATTAATGACAAATGCAAAATCAAATTATGTGAGGTGATGTAACAAACAGTCCTTCTTCATACGCTACAAGAAATCGCGCTCTCTATGATGGATTAACGACGGGTTTAAGTTTACAAATCACGACGGAATACAATTAAAATAAAAATATTCTAATGAAAATAGTCCAATGTTATTTCGCCGTGAACAAGATATTTAAAAGAATTGTTTTTGCTTTTCGAAATTAGCCATCGTAAATCCGGCATAACAATTATCAATTATTGATTTATTTTTATTTTATAAAAAACACCGTCGAAAATCCGTTACATTATATATAGTTCTATCAATTATATTTTATTTATGATAATATGTCCGTCGTAAATATAAATCGTAATTTTATAATTTATTAGAATATACCATCGTAATCCGTCGTTAATCTATCGAGAAACATAATATAAAATTCAAAAATTATTGTCGTCATTATTACATCGAGAATTAATGACGAACATTAGTGTTGTATCCATCGTTGTTTTTCCGATATACTTCTGCGTCATCTTCCCCCAATTTCACACTTAGATTAATTCAAATCCTATCCCTAAATCTCTCACTGCGGTTTCATTGGCATATTCTCGAAATCCATATCTTTTTGGTGTGTTTTGGTTCATTCATGTACGCTTTCATCTAGAAACAATATGAGCCACTACTTAGGGGTGAACAAACTATCTGAAATCCAAATAATCGAATCAAATAAAACCAAAATATTTAAAAAAAAAATCGTACTTTTTCGAATTTTCGGATCACATAAAAAAACTTCAAAAATCAAATTTTCGGTTCAATTCAACTTGTTCTTTTTTGAAACAAAAAAAAAATCAAAAATTCAAATTATATAAAATATTCTATTTAAAAAAATTATTTTATTTAAATACTCTCTCCGCCCTGCTCGAAGTGTCTCATTTCTTTTTTACACGAATATTAAGAATAAGAGAATTAGAATATAAAGTGTGGTGGCCATGCGTGATTTTAAAGAGAGAGAAAAGTGATAGACAAGACAATTGAATTTTTAATATAATTAGACCAACTAATTACACAATTAAAATATCTTATTATATCCTAAAATGGAATAGGATACTTGAAATGGGACAACTCAAAAAAAAGTGAGACACTTAGAATGAAACAAAATGAATATTTATTTAAATGTATATCTATATTAGTAGGAGATTTATCCTCATAAATAGTCCACGTGTCCTGATTATAGACATTAATCCAACGAGATTTATCCTTATATTTATAATTTTGGATTACATGATCCTAGCGTCTATAATCAGGACACGTGGACTATTTATTTTAATTAAAAAAACCGAAAAGGGTATTTATGGGAATTCCAATAATTTAGTATATGGTAAGTTACTAATTAGTAGGAGATTTA
>JAYDZE010317048.1:0-18381 GCA_034509125.1 Monilaria moniliformis | reverse complement strand
GAATTGTAATATGTTATTTATTTTATTATAAAAAAACATATTTGAGTATTATATTTAAAAAAATTATTTTTTTTCCGTCTCCCCCCCCCCCCCTATTTTTTTTGTCTGGATCTGCCACTGCTCAACCAAGTTAACTCTAAGCAAGTATTTGCCATAGACCTGTACTCTGCTGCTGCTGATGAACGTGAAACATTAGACTGTTCCTTTGATTTTCAGGAAATGAGTGATGATCCAAAGAATACCAATAACCCAAAATGGACCTTCTGGTATCACGACAACCTGCCCAATCAGAATCACAAAAGGCCTTGAATTTCAGAGTATTCACAGATGCCATCAGAATACCATGTCCATACGTGCTTTTGATGTAACTAAGCACACGTTACACAACATTCCAATGAGGCTTTCTTGGCTCGTGCATGAACTGGCTAAGTGTACGGACTGAATTCATAATGTTTGGTTGCGTAACTGTTAAGTAAATTAATCGACCAATCAATCTTTTGTATCGGGTCGGATCACGCAAGACGTCACCATCGTCCAAAGTCGATCGAATATTTTGTTCCATCGGAAATGTTTTCGGATGTGAACCTGAAAGACTTGCATATTCCGATATATCTAAAGCATATTTCCTCTTAGACATAAATATACCTTGCTTAGAACGGGCGAATTCAATACCCATAAAATATTTCAGATTGCCCAAATCCTTGATGTGAAATTTCTTAAGTAAACATGACTTGAGACGCTGAATCTCAACTAAATCATTGCATGTAAGCAATATATCATCGACATAAATAAGCACCACAATGATGGATGTACCTTGAGTCTTAGTGAATAGAAAATAATCAGCTTGGGATTGCTTGTAACCAGCTTCCTGTATTGCATCAGAAAAAGTAGAAAATCAATTTTGAGAAGCTTGCTTGAGCCCATAGAGGAATTTTTTAGCTGACATACAGATTCTCCCCCTATCGGTGAAGTCCAGGAGGCAGAAGCATGTACACAATTTCATCCAGAGAGCCATGTAGGAAAGTATTTTGGACGTCGAGCTGATGAGTGAACCAATCTCGAGAGACGAGCACAACAAGCAAACAAGAGAGAGTGGCGAGCTTCGCAGTGGGAGAAAATGTTTCATGATAATCGACACCTTCAACCTGAGTATAACCTTTGGCAACGAGATGCGTCTTATAGCGCTCAATAGAGCCACCAAACGGGTACTTAATTTTATAAACCCAGCGGTATCCAATGTGCGTATGACCAGGAGGTAGATGAACCAACTGCCTGGCATTATTTTTGTCCAGGGCATTCAGTTCCATTTGCATTGCTTTTTGCCAATTGGGATCATGAATAGCTTTGTCATAAAATCTAGGCTCCACCTGCTTGGTTAGTGTGACAAGAAATTTATGGTGCGAAGAAGTAAAACGGGACATGGATAAATAATTTGTAAGACAATACCTAGTGCTGATGTGAGAACTTGAGCCAGGATGCTGACGGTTGAGCTAGGAAGGCAGGAGATAATCATCTAACCACGTGGGAGGTCATGTTTTTGCGAGTGGAGCGATGAAGGGAGTGATCGGGGAGATAAAAAGTTTGTGAAGGAGAAGACGGAAGGGTGGCGCCGTCAAACTGGACATATGAGCAGGTGCTGGGGAATTGCAGTGGAGGAAGTTAGGTGGCGAAGCTGTGTTGGGTGGCGAAGAAGTTCTGGCGGCGATGAAGCATCGTCGACTAAAGGTGGCGATAAAGGTAGAGCATCTGCGTAAGTTTCGGTCTACAGATTATGAAGTAAGGATATGGAAGGAGGATCTTGAAAAGCAGGGGCTGAGATAGGATGTTGAAAAGGAAATGTTTCTTCATAAAAGATCACATTGCTACTGATAAAGAGTTGGTGAGAAGTGAGATCATAAAGTTTGTACCCTTTTTGCCCAAAAGGATATCCGAAAAAAATGCATGTAGTCGCCCGTGGATCAAATTTTTTTCTTTGGATGGAATAATGTACTATAGCACATACACCTAAAAATGTGTGAGTGATCGAGTCTAGACGTACAATTGTATAATTTTTCAAAGAACATGTGATTTGAAAGAAGTGGTGATGGAGTGTGATTAATTAAGTACACTGCTGTAAGAATACTTTCACCCCAAAATAATAAGGGAACATGAAATTGAAAAACAAGGGACCTAGCGACATTTAAGATGTGAAGATGCATACGTTCTACGACACATTCTGTTGGGCGTGTAAATGCAAGTTCTTTGTAATTCGACACTGTGTTGATTAAGAAGTGGTCGAAGGGATACGAATTCTTGGCTGTTATCGAATCGAACGGCTTTAATTGTGGTTTGAAATTGTACTTTGACCTAAGATTTATTTCTACTAAAATTATACTGCAAGAGGACGATGCAATCGTAGAATAGTAAATAGTAAGTAAAGAGTATCGTATCCATAGAGAATATGTTGATTCTAATTACTACAACCTCGATCAATTAATACTATTTAAATCACACAATTTTAATTGATTCTTGTAAAAAGAAAATAAAGAAAACATAAAATAAAATTGAAAACAAGAAATAAAAAGGTTATTCTAGGGAATTGATTTCATCAACACATCGTTCATTCAACATTCAATTAACTATCCAATCATGAATCGAGTCTTGCTAGATAATCACATATATAGTTTAGACCCCTTTCTGAAGTATCTAAACACTAGGACACAAGTTAGGACTTTAGGTCTCTGCTTGCAACCCCTTAAGATCCTAGGATTTTCTCACAACTAATCTCAAACATTCCGATTATATTGAATAACATGTTACCTACTTTTCGATCATGTATCAACACTCATCTTCCGAGTTTTGCATCAATACACATAATCATATACCACAACCGTAACCAGATATAAGCATAGAAGCCAAGAGAGATAAAACAAAATAAGATCTTTGATATATAATCAAACATTGAACAAACTAGTGTCAATTACATTCTAGCCCTAGAATAAAAAGTACTAGTCAAGCATGAATAAGTTTTCAAAACAAGCAAAACAAATTAAGAACAAAAAAGAATATAAAACTAAGGCTAAAAGAACCCGTGTCAATGGTAGAGCTTCGTCTTATCTTCGATTACTTCACGATCTTCCTTTTGCTTTAGCAAGAACTTCTCCAACAAGATGGTGGATGAACTGAACATAAAATATATGAAAATATAACTTGAATGGTGTTAAAGTTGTTGGCAAAACTGAGCATGAAGGCCCCTTATATTGGCTTGGAAAAACTAGAAAATATATGGCTTGAATGACTAAGGATAGTGTTTTTTTGTGCAAATCCGAAGTGGGAAACAATCCGTTTGGGATTGGAATCCTGCCAACTAGTCTTTTTCTGAACACGGGTTTCGCCATCTCTAATCCCGCATCGCCAAACGGTCTGTTTGGTAGGCATGCATTCCCAAACGGTCCGTTTGCGAATACGGATTTTGAATTCTTGTTTGGCCGATGCTGGATACGGGCCGTTTGGCCTTGGCTCTTTCCAAACGGTCCTGTTTGGGATTCAATCCTTGTCAAACTCGTGCCATTCATGATCCTTTGGTCTTTCATCACCTTTTTATGCATTTTTTTCATTCAAAACTCCACAAACTCATCAAACAACCAGCTGATAGGTATTTAAACCAAAACAGAGCTATATAAGATCAAATCTAATTAAATTACCTTGAATTTAAATACTAAAACAGCCAAAATATTGAGTGTGTCAAATCCCCAACTTAAGCATTTGTTTGTCCTCAAACAAAGAAAAATAAGCACTAAAGAAAACACTAGAATATTGAAGGTTTAGGACCAAACGTCACTTCAGTTTAGAACAAAATTTTGAAATTCACAAGATGTACAATTAATAAGAATAGACAAGACAATGCAAAATATTTATTAACTTGTATATGTCCTTGCATTCATGATCCTCACCAAAAAAGGAAAAATATGAATGTTTTTTCATCTCTCGAGTGTATAAGGTAAAATTGTATACTCTCAAATCAAGTAATACTCAAAAGTTTGCAATAGGCTTGCTTAAGATCTCATATCTTCTCTACTTCATATGAATATACGCCAAGAATCGGAAATGTCTTTTACTTTGTTTGTAACGTAGGCTTTTCGGAAAAGGTAAGGAAAATAGAAGCTAAGTGACTAAGATTTAAGATATGAACAAAAGTAATCATCATAAACTTCATAAATCCCATCACCAACCATTTTAAATCAAACTTCTCATGAAATTGGACTTTGTCTACGTTCCTTCTTGCTTTCCAATCACCTTTTGATCAACATGATTCTTTTCCACCTTATTTTCTATAGATTTTTTTTTCTTTTCTTTTATCCTCCATTATTTCTTCTTCACATATACTTCATCCCCCCTTCTCCTCCATTTTTAAGTAGAATAATCATATCTCATGTCCAACTATAAGCATAGTTATGGAACATCTTGTCCATGATCACAAGACAAAAGATTTCATCAAAATTAGGGCAAATTGAAGGATAGACTTTTTGGGCTTAAAAGAGCTAACTAGGGAAATATGTGTAATGGTTAAAATTTTAAGATAAAAGTGGCTTAAGAAAGATGGCCTAACTTCATGTTCTATCTATACATTTAATATGTAGATTCAAGTAGATTTTTGAGCAAGTTCCAGAATCTTAAGATATATTCTTGATCATCTCACACAAGAAATGAATATTTGGCTCAAATCTCACTAGGGATCTCTTTCATGAATTAAGGCGAACAAGCAATTCAATATATAAGTATATCTAAGTCAAACTCAAAAATCATAAATCAAGTGAACGACTTTTAGAAGAATAATAAATCATTAGTGACTAATTCAATCCTTCTAATCAAGGTTTCATTAGAGTTTTGAAAAATTACAACCAAAAGAACTACCTAAACACGGGTTATAGCAAAGCTTAAAAAAAATAAAAGAACAAAAGAAAAATAAAAACAAAAGAAGAACCTATAAATGTGTATACCCCCTCCCCAAACTTGGTCAAAGCAGAGCAAAAATGAAGTTTGGGAAGTGGTGGAGAGAAGAAGAGGCAGAAAACATACCAGACACACAAAGGAGATCCGGCCTGGTCGAGACAGAAAACGGTCCATTTGGGAAGTGGAAACTCCAAAATCGTCTATTTGGCGAGACGTCTTTTGCGGGAGATATTTTCGAAACAGGCTGTTTGGGAGTTGGTTATTTTCAAACGGTCTGTTTCTAGTTTCGGATCCGATTTAAAAAAAAAAACAAAAAAACAAAGAGAAAAGAATAACATAAAATAAAAACCTGGGTTGGGTTGCCTGCCAACAAGCGCTTAAGTTAATGTCATTAGCTAGATGATCTTGAAGCTTTTACTATGGCATGTGGGAAATAGATGATGCCTCATTTGGTTAGTCCATGCTATAGAATTTCTTTAATTGTTGGCCATTGACAGTGAACCAGTTGCCATTAGGTGTCAATAGCCCAAAAACACCACTACCCATTATTTTCTTTATCATGAACGATCCCGACCATCGCAATTTCAATATTATGGGAAACAACTTGAGTCTAGAATTATATAGAAACACCACATCACCTGGAAGAAACTCTATTCTATCAACCATCTTGTTATGGTATGCTTTCAATCTTTGCTTGTAGAGAGATGAATTCTCATATGCTTCATTGCGGAATCACTTAAGCATGTTGAGATGAAGACATCTTTCCTCACTCGCTTTTAAAAAGTCCAAATTCAAATTCTTGACAGCCCAATATGACTTGTGCTCCAATTCGACGGGTAGATGACATGATTTTCCAAAAACAAGTTGGTAGAAAGACATACTTATGGTAGTTTTGTAGGTAATGCGGTATGCCTATAAAGCATCATCAAGACAAATGGACCAACCTTTTCTATTAGTACTCATTGTTTTCTCTAACACTTGCTTGATCTCTGGATTGAAAAGTTCAGTTTGGCCATTGGCTTGAGGATGGTAGGCTGTGGTGATTTGATGCCTCACTCCATATCTTGCAAGCAAAGCCACTTATTTCAAAAGTGAGATCTCCCATCACTTATCAGTGCCTGAGGTGTCCCAAAGCATGTGAAGATGTTCTTTTGGATGAACTTGATCACAACTTTGGAGTCATATGTTTGGGTGGATATTACCTCGACCTATCTTGATAATAGTCTACAAGAAGAATGATGTATTCATATCTACATGAACTTGGGAAAGGTCCCATGAACTCTATCCCCCATATGTTGAATAATTCTACCTCGAAGATTGTGGTCATTGACATCTCCTTCTTCTTTGAAATTCTACCGGTGCGTTGGCACTTGTTGCAATGCATACCAAAAAGATGACAATCATTATAGATGCTTGACCAATATAATCCACTTTGTAGGATTTTCATGGCTGTCTTATTTGCTCCAAAATGTCCTCCGCTTAGTGACTAATGACATTGGCAAATTATTTCTTCTCATTCTTCTTGAGGCACACACCATCGTATTATTAAATCCGCACACTACCTATAGAGGTAGGACTCATCCCACATGTAGAACTTCACATTGTGGAAGAATTTCTTCTTTTGGTAGGCATTTAATGTTGTGGGGAACACGTTGGCTGTAAGAAAATTTACAATATCGGCAATACCATGGAAATGTGGCTTGGGTGGAAAACAGTTGTTCATCAGAAAAATTATCATTGATCGGCACCTTTGGATCTTCCCCCTTAACTGGTTTTTCCTAGAGAGAAAGATGGTTAGCCACGACGTTTTCACATCCTTTCCTTATCACGAATTTCCATATCAGAACTCTTGAAGTAATATGATCCATCGAATTAACCTTGGCTTGATATCTTTCTTGGCAAATAAGTGACGGATTGTTGCATGACCTGTGTAGACTATTGTTTTGGCTTCTATAGATAAGAGTGAAATTTGTCGAAGGCATATATTAATGCTAGCATCTCTTTCTCAGTAGTAGTGTAGTTTGCTTGTGCTGAGTCCAGTGTTTTGCTAGCATAATATATTACCCCAAACAACTTGTCCCTCTTTTGTCCCAAGATAGCCCCAACGACTATGTTACTTCCATCACACATAATTTCAGAGAAAAGTGACCAATCCAGTGTAATGAGTATGGAAGCACTTACCAATGCTTTTTTTAGTACCTCGAAAGCTTGATGATATTCGAGAGATAACAATGTTGGTTTAGAACAAGGTTGGTTTTTTCACACCTTTGAAACACCTTGGTGAAGTTTTCCAAGCAATGATCAAAGGAATTTCCAAAAACAGAAAAATCATTCATGAAGACTTCCATTATGTTTTCAATCAAACATTGAAAATTGCCATCATACGACATTGAAATATAGCAGGAGGATTAAAAAGACCAAAAGATATAATTTCATAAGCAAAGATTCCATAGGTACAAATAAATACTGATTTACGTTGATCCTCAGGCGCTACTAAAATCTGGTTGTAACATGAATACTCGTCTAGGAAATAATAATAACCGTATCCTACTAATATATCAAACATTTGATCTATGAATGGCAATGGAAAGTGGTCCTTTCTAGTGGCAGCATTTATGGCACGATAGTCTATGCAAACTCTCCATCCTGTTACCACCCTAATGGCAATCATCTCATTCTTGTTCTCTTTCACCAACGTCATACCCTCTTTTTAGTAACTACTCGAGTAGGGCTAACCCATTCACTATCAGATATTACATAACTAATTCATGCATCTAGCCATTTAAAAATCTATTTTCTCACTACTTCTTGCATGATAGGATTAAGTCTTCGTTGGCTTTGTACTTTTGATTTATAACAATCTTCTAACATAGATAGATGGGTTGATTCCCTTAAGGTTAGAGATAGACCATCCTATGGCCGATTTGTGTTTTCTCAAAAAATTTAAAAGTTTATCGAGTTCAAAACTAGAGAGATTGACAAAAACTATTACTGGGTATGTGTCATTTTCTCAAAGAAAAACATATCTTAGATGTGTGGGTAGGGGTTTTAGTTCTAGTTTTCCTCCATCCTTCTTTATAGATTCTTCATTTTCATCTCTTAATGGTAAGAAGTGTTGACCTTGTCCATGAATCTCTTGAGAAGATCTAAGCGTACCAACAAATTTTAGATTTTCTTGTTCAAAGGGACTGAGCAAAAATTCTTCCAAAGGATCATCTCTAGGGATGTAAAGGTCACTCATCTTCTCTTCAATGCAATAGTTGGTTATCCTCATCACTTCGCATTCTTCCATGTAATTGACTTGGTCATCATGAAATTACACTACTTTGAATATAAAAAAAGACAATGCTTCATCATTCAAATGAAGTGTGAGCTCTCCTTTGGACACATCAATGAGGGCTTTTCCCGTGTCCAAGAAATGTCATCCCAAAACTAATGGGACATTTTTGTCTTCATCTATGTCTGAGACCACAAAATCCATAGGGAGGATAAATTCACTTACTTTTACTACCACGTCTTCCACAATGCCTTTCGGGTGCGTTATGCTCTAGTCCACCATTTGGAGTGTAATTGTTGTGGACTTGATGTTGATGTTGCCAATATTGAGTTTTTTATAGAAAGAGAGGGGCATCAAGTTGATGCTTGCCCATACATCACATAATGCAACTCCTTTTGGCCACAACTCAAGTGTTATCGCCTTTTCGTCACAAGTTTGGGAGAGTTTTCTTTACACCTTCCCTTTGCTTATTTCATTTTTAATGATTATTTTTCACATTGAGGGCAATGTCATGTTTAAGTTTGGGGGGGGGGTTCCATGAGTTTCTTTTCCTTAAGCAATTGTCGTGTTGACATGCGTTCATAACTCATTGACAATCATTAGTCATGTTTTTAATGATTAGCAGAGATGCTCATTTATGCTCTGTCTTCTCTTTTGGTAACTCTTGTTGAGCTTCTAGACGGACATGATTGTTTTCTAAAGAGATAGAAATTGTGTATGTTGTGATAGGGAAGAACATTGATAATGAATGAAACACAAAATATATGAAAATATGGCTTCAATGGTGTCAAAGTTGTTGGCAAAACCGTGCATGAAGGCCCTTTACATAGGCATGAAAAACCAAGAAAATATAGGGCTTGAATGGCTAAGGATAGAGCTTTTTGTGCAAATATGAAGTGGGAAACAATCCGTTTTCGAACACGGGTTTTGCCATCTCTGATCCCACATCGCCAAATGGTCCGTTTGGTAGGCATGTTGTCCCAAACGATCTGTTTGGGAATACGAATTTCGAATTCATGTTCGGTCGATACTGGAAACGGGTTGTTTGGGCCTTGACTCTTCCCAAATGGTCCCGTTTGAGATTCATTGTCGAACTCGTGCCGTTCTTGATCCTTTGGCCTTTTATCACCTTTTTATGCATCTTTTTTCCTTCAAACCTCAACAAACTCATCAAATCACCAATTGATAGATATTTAAACCAAAACAAAGCTAAATAAGATCAAATCTAATTAAAATGTCTTGGATTTAAATACTAAAATAGCCAAAACATTGAGTTTGTCATACTTGGACAAATTTGATTAAATTGGTTAGAAAAGATTGTGTTTCTGATTTGTGTTTCATGAGGTAAACTCACGTACATCAGGTGTTGTCATCAATGATGGTTATGAAAAATCATACCCTAGAATGTGTAGGTGTTTTGTGAGGTCCCCATAAATCACAGTGAATTAATTCAAAATGTGCCTTTGTGGAAATTGAACTATTTGAAAAGGAAAGTCTAGTTTGTTTTGCAAATGGGCAGATAGGACAACGACTCAACTGATCACTTTTATTTAATTTTAATGAATGAAAAATAACATTTAAACGAGACACATAGATGCCCTAGGCATGCATGCCATAGGTCGGATGTGTTGGAAAAATGAAAAGCAGATGGTGTTGATTATGAATACGAAGACATGTAGTATAGACCACCTCATTGCCTACCCGGGCCAATCATCTTCCTCGTGGCTAAGTCCTGTAAAACACAAGAATCAAGGAAAAATGTTATTGAGCAATTTAGGTCACGTGAAGTTTACTGGCAGATATGAGGTTAGGTTAAATGAAGGAACACAATATACATTGCGAAGTTAAAAATCGGGGTTGAACACAACCGTGCTTACATGTGTGATATCAATGTTGGCACCATTATGAAGATTTATAATGGAATTGTGTGATTGTTGTGTGGGTGATAAACGTGATGGGTGTGAAGTGCTATGATATGTAGCTCCACGATCCAGAAACCAAGAATTGGCATTAGCAATGTTGATGGAAGCATATAATGAAGTAGACAAACCTATTGCATTAACATAAGAATCATTATTACATTCTTGGTCAAAGTGCTCACTGCATGTGGTCAAAGTGCTCACTGCATTCTTGGTCAAAGTGTCGACCATGTGGGCTGACGGCGTGTTGCTATGCTTGGTACCTCAAGTGGATCGAGTAGCGCCTCTCCCATTTTTCAATGTACAACGATCTTCAGTATGTCCTCTTTTACCACAAAAAAGTGCAATGAAATTTCAAGGTTTTGCATTCATCAATGACATGTCCAGTTCGAGGGCAGTTGTCATATTTTTTTTCTTTGGAATCTTTGGATGAGAATGATTTCACTTGAACTGCAGCTGCGATAGAGAAATTTTCAGATGTGTCAGATGATACATGTCTTTGCATCTCTTCCTGTATCACCAAAGAATAAGCCTGGCGAACATTGGGCAGCGGATTCATCATCAAAATATTTGATCTCAAGGTTTTGAAAACATCATTTAGCCCCATGAGAAATTGCATTAAGATGTCCTCTTCTTTCTCTTCATTGTGCAATATAACTTGATTGTAGACGACATGAGTGTGATAAGTATCAAGTTCAGCCCATCGCATCTTGGTTTTTGTATAATAGGGTGCAACATTGGGCGAACCTTGTGTAATGGTTGCAATAGATTTTTGTACTTGATAGATGGCTGGTGCATTTTTATGCGAGAACTAATCACGCAGATCTTTCCAAACTTGTTGTGATGTTTTGGCATGAACAATGCCTTCAGTGATGTCTGCCTCAACTAAATGGGTGAGCCCTGACATAATCATGTTGTTGCATTGCTTTTAAAGGGGATATTTTGTCAGATCTTCTTCCTAGGATGGTGGTTGGATCTATCAATCAATGAAGCCTACCTTTGATTTTGCTGCTAATGCATGTTGTATAGATTGACTCCATGATTGATAATTGGTTTTGTTTAATTTAGATGGAAAATGTAAGTGGCCTGTTTGATCTGAGTGGTGTACATAGTAAGGATATGAAGGATCCAAACTAGTATTGCTGGTTGAAATTCTGGTGCCGGCGTTCGACATGATGCTTCAAAAAGAAAATATAAAAGATGGTTCTCAAGAGCACCAAGATCAATGCTCTAATACCGTATCAAATAATGAAGAAGAAACTTGGAATAAAGTAGGTAATGGAATGAACAAGAAAATAGTTTCTCAAATGATGAATTTCTTTATTCACGTTAGGATATTTATACAGGAATACAACAAGAATTGCTCCACTAACTAAGGTTACGCTATCATTATCTATGTGGGAACCTAATAATCTAAATAATGTAAAAGATAATTACAAAGAACTGCACATCTATTCCTTAATACTTAAAAATAAAATTTAATTTAAATTCTATAATAGTATTACCTAATACGCTGATCTATGTAGTGAAATCTTATCAGATATTATTTTCCTAAAATAACTCAAATACGACTAACTGATGAGATCTTACATTCCTTTAACTCCAAGGTATATATATGTCATGATTCTCACGTTATGTTCCACAATCCAGAGCACGTCCTACAGTCCTAATACAGATTACATAGCACATCCTACTTTCACAATCCACAATATAGAGCACGAACATTCAATCCACAATACATAGGTGTTGTACATCGACAGCTAGAGAGCCTCAAAACAGAGGTTGTGTACATCGCCAGCCAGAGAGCCACAAAAAAGAGGTGCTGTAACTTTTCTTTTTTGCTTCGAACAATTCTAAAGGTAATTTTTTTCTGAAATAAAGTTCTGACCATCCGCCAAAATTCTGAAGTTATGAGAAATATCATGAGTTAGAACATATAAATTGGGTTTATAAAATAACTTTCTGACCATCAACCAAAATTTATAGCACCTCTGTATAGTGGCATATTCTTTTTATAACTTTTCTTTTTGTTTCGAATCGAATTCTGAATGTAACTTTTCTTTTTGTTTTTGAATTTACTTGTAATCATTATTTTTGATACATGTATATGTTATAATTATATTGAATACTTGATTGCATAATGTAATTTACTTTCGTTCTCATTTCGTTTCTCGATAGTTTGTCGTCTTGCATTTATTTCATTATCAATTCTACCAAAGTATACAGAAATTTTAAGCATTATCAAAGTCCAAATATTTTTACATGACTTCTCGATTTAAAAGTGAAATTTAGGTTGTTTAAAAAAGTGAAATTTGGGTTAATACAATAAATTGAAATTCAACCATAATATAAGTATTAGAATGGGCTGCCACATAATAAAAAAGTAGGCACCGTCATTTAGTGTCTGCCATATTGGCACCTTAAGCTACAGGGTATAGGCTATGGCAAATAATTCTATGATCAATAAAGCTATAGGCTATATGCATATTAAGCTATAGGCTATAACAATTAATAAATATAAAGAATTTAAATTTTCGATTATTATAAGGTATTTGGGTTTTTTATTGTAATGTACTGATCTTAGTTATATGTATCCTTCGTATGTTTTAGGATGTAGGATGTAAGTCTATACAAATGCTCAAGGGTTGACGGATTCAGTAGTTAATATTGTGTAGGGCAAAAATATACGTGTTGTTAAACAATAACTAATGATTGGTTGATATTTAATTTGGACTAGTTGGCGTATTTAGTGTATTTAATCTGAAAATTTTGTGTATTGTATGCAAGAATATACACCTTTTTAATCTTTTGTTATGGTTACGAATTCAACTCTAAAATAACGACGTGTGGTATGTAAATTAATTATTTAATTTATATGATCTATCTTCGTAGCTCCAAAATTTTCCTTCTTCTCTTGTCAATACAATACATTTGAATACAACTTGGTTGATGATCTTACTACAAAAAACTCCATAGTTGATCCGAAAAATAAATGTGTTTAATTGTAACTTCTGCTCAAATGTGATGTCATGAGGGGTTCAAAGGGTTAAACAACACTTGGTTGACAGATTTAGAAATGTCATAGAATGCCCACAATTCCCACATGTGAGAGATGAAGTTATGGAATTTATGAAGAATAAATAGGAAGCTGAAATGTAGCAAACTTTCATTTCATTATCAAATTCGGCATGTATGCCCAATTTTGAGATTTTTTGGCTTTGAGAAATGAGAAGAAGATGATGTTATTGGCAGTACTGCAGCAAGCAGTAAGGCATTTAAATTAGAAAAGCCTGGTACAAAAGGTGTTCTAGATGTGTATTTCAATCCTGATCTAGCAAAAACAGTCCTAACACAAAAGTTGAGCAAGGGAAAACAACATACAATCAATGAAATTTGCTAAAAATAGTTGCATGCTTTTGCAGCAATTATGCTAAATGGTTTTATAATGCTGCAAACTATGAAAGTTTTAAGATTGTGGTTGAATCATTTGGACAGTTTGGTCAAGGACTAAAACTACTAAGTTATCATGAATTGAGAGTGCCTTTGCTCAACAAAGAAGTTGATGATGTAGTGAATATAGTACAAAGTCATGGCGATGAGTGAGAAATTTATGTGTGCTCTATTATATTTTATGGGTGGCGTGACTCAGTTTCTCAAAGAGAAATTGTCAACTTCTTAGTGAATTCTCCTAAAGATTAAGTTTTTATCAAGTTTGTTGATGTGTCTGAGATTGTGAAAGATGCAAATGTCTTATTGTCAATGTTTGGAGTCATGGTCGATTATATTGGAGAGCAGTATGTGATCCAAATTGTGACTGATAATGCTTCCAATGACAAGAAAGTTGAACTGATGTTGCAAGTGAAAAAGCCCACTTTGTTTTGGTCTTCATGTGCATCACACTACATCGATTTGATGCTTGAGGATATTGGCAAAATACCTATTGTCAACGGTGTAATAAAAAAATAATAGCTTTGACTTATTTCATTTACAACAAAATAGGTGTGCTGAATATGATAAGAAAATATACAAATAAGAAAAAGTTGCTTAGGCCTACTATTACCAGATTTTCCACTTCCTTCATCACCTTGAGGTCCATCCATAACCAGAGTCATAATCTAAGAAATTTTTTACTAGTGATGAATTGAGTAATAGCCAGTGGTACAAAGAGTCAGCTAGAAAGCAGACAACTGCCACTGTGTTGAATAATAATTATTGGAGGCATGTCGCCTATGCTCTGAAATTGACTTGTCCTCTTGTCGAGGTGTTGAGAATGGTTGATGCTGAAAGTTAGCCCGTTATGGGGTATGTTTATGAGGCTATGGATAGGTGTAAATAAGCTATTTCAGGGCATTAAACGAAAAGGAAGAAAAATATAAAAGAGCATTTGAAATTATTGATTCTAGGTGGAATGAATAATTGCATAGGTGAAGGAAGGCAAGCGTCCTATCGTTGAGGAACACGCTGCCCCGATCAAATATTATTCTTTTCCCACTTTTCAAAATACTACTGAGCTAGTGTATGGTAAGAAGGGTGTCGATCCCACAGAGAAATTTGGGAATTTTGTTAAGTGATTACGTCCTTAGGTTGTTGGCAATGCCGCCACGCCTTAAGTGATGTGATTATGGGAGAACTACTTAACTGATCAAGTGGGAAACTTCTACTAATATGGGCAGGGTAAAAGGAGTACTGGAATAATCGAACTGAAATTGAACATAAATAAATGGAGTAATGAAAACACATAGCCTAAGTAAGACAAGTAACAATTAACTTGTAGAGATCTCCTATACAACCTAACAACTCTGAAACTATTGGAATCAATGAAACTTCATTGGAATAAAACATGCAGGTGATTGGAAAGCTTGAAATCTCTAACTATGACACATCAGACGGACAACAGACACGTCTCATCAACGATCTAATCTTTTCAGCAAAACTAAGAAACTAAACTAAAGTAAACATGGAGGAATATAAACATGGGTATACCGACCAAACACAGAACATCCCGCCAATCCCTCAGTAGTTGTTTAGGTGACTGAAAGTGATGAACAAAGCTTTAGTCTAGCGACGCAAATGACTAAAATAGAAATGCATAATTTAACTACTACATAACCTTTAAAAATTGAATAGTTTAAAAGAAAAGCATGCACAAACTAAGCTAATGAAGAAACTAAACTAAGGATTACTCTTTTTTCGAAAATCTGATAAAGCAACCACCTAACTACTTAACGTGAAAGAAAAATTTCTTTTTATCAAACAACATAGAAAACTCTGAAACTCTTAGATCTATTTTGTACCTAACCAAACGTGAAACAATCCATGCAAAAAAAAAGAGGAAAATAAACTTATGCACCATTCATAATTAAACTCCTTATCTAACCTACATGACGAAAGATCTAAATATCTTCAACAAGCAAACAAGCTTAAACAACATTGAAAAGACTGAAACACGAAGGCTAAAAATTAAAATGAAATAGCTACTGATCTCAAAAGAAGTAATATCCAGAAATTAAGCCGACAACGTCAACAAGCTGTCCCCCAACGGTAGAAGATGTTTTGTTCCTAACGTCTAACCCATTACTTAATTTTTGAAACACTGTTCTAATTGGAGGTAGAGAGTGTTCATGAGTGGAGTGTAGTGAAAATGGAGGTTCAAACGTCCTCTCAAGTGTGTCTATCTGGTCTCCCTGAGTATGAGTGTTTTGTACAACTCCAAAATGTTGAGCTTTATACGGCAATTTCTAGGGTTGAGTGAGAGTAATCTCACGCTCCTGCATCTCATCAAGCCATTTTTGTCTTCTTGCTGAGAGTCCACTTCCCTCCCTTCAACATATTTTCGTACTCTTTGTCTCTTTATGCTCTTCACCACCCTTGTTATTGCCAGCGTATATGTGCATCTCTTCTTTGGTTTCTCCTTCTTGCTTTTTTTTTCCATCCATGTTCCTTCTACACATCCATTTTATTTCCAGCTACTAGTTTTTACATGGAAAATGCACCAAAAGTGCAGATTATGTCCAATAAAAGCTTAAAAAATCCCCTTAAAACATAGTAATAATTCTCACTGGTCAATAGGCCATTACACGATGTGGGACATTACTTGAATTCAGAAGTCTTTTTGTGCAGATGTACAAAGTATTTTGACATGTGGTGAGGTCATGGTCGATATGTATGAATGTGTTAAAAAATTGGTTCCCGATTCAAGTATTTAAGACAAGATCATGAAGGACGAAATGACTTTGTATCAGGAAGTTGTCTCTGTTTTTGGAACTCCTATGGCTATTCGGCAAAAAAAATGAAATGGCACCTGATAATTATCAATCATTTTTTTTCATTAAATTACTTATTTAATTGGTAAATGACATGTTAGACATTTATATTTCTTGTTTCATTCAGTTGAATGGTGGAAACTTTATGGGTGTACTACACTTAAGTCTTGAACTTCACTTGTAGTGCTACCAGTTGTGAGATGAATTGGAGTGTTTTTGAATAAGTAAGCAAAATTTCTAGTATAAATGAATGATATCTTTGTCTATATTTTTGAAGAAACTAATACATGTCCTTTATTTTCCTTTTCATTCTTAGATTCATAGTAAAAAGAGGAATTGCCTAGCACAAGAATGATTGAATGACTTGGTGTTTGTAAAGTATAATAGAGCAGGTAGGCATAGATTCAATATAAGTGACACCACCGATCATATTCTTCTATGTGAAATTGCTGACATTAACGTATGATTACTTGGGAGGATAGAGGATGAGGATAATGGAGATTACGATTTGGTCATTGAGAATGATTCACTAACATGGGGAACCATTAGTAGAGCTTCTGGTGTGGAACCTTTGCACCATACTAGACATAGCACAAATATAAGGAAAAATGCTTCAAACTCTAAGTCTACTTATACTCTTGTGGATAGAAGATGATGATAACGAAGATATTGATTTGGTTGGGTCTGATGAATGAGAAGAGGACTATCATTTGAGTAATGATGATTTAATTTAGTTATTTGTTTTGTATTATGCAATTTGTTTTGAGAATTTTCTATTTTTTTTATGATTATGAAGTATGAGCCGTTTTATTTTATTTATACAAATCATTTCATGTTTTGTTTGCTATAAATGAACTGTTCTAGTGTAGAATGATTGATTTTTGAATTGTTAGTGGGCCCCGATTCGTAGGCCGCCGCCCTTTCGCCCCAAATTTTTATCTCATCGCCCCGGTGTGCCCCATGCCTGTGACAACACTAGATGGCGTATTTAGAACTACATGATATCATAAAGTATAAACGAAAGTTAAAAGTGAGTCAATTTGATGATATATGCGATTACACGAAGGTATATGAAATGACATTATATGAATTTATGTGATAGAATATGCACTTGTGTAAGTTTATTGGCTGTTTAGAGCTATATAATGTTACATGGAAAGATGTTAAGGTATTAAGTGGTTTAAAAATTATATCATGACACTATATGGTAACACAAGAAAAATAATCATAGGGAATGTATTTGAGATGACATGATGCTAAATGAACTTCTAAATGAGAAGAAGATTGTCAGAAGCCCGAGTATATGATATGATGTTGAATGCCTGTTATAATAACGTTAGAAACCGAATTATGAGTTGAACACACATATAATGAAATAAGATTGTCCAAGTCCTATCTGTGGTTTAAATTGAACTTAATTATTAATATAAGTTAACTATATATTATATGAGTTGCGAGAGTTATCTCCTAATGTGCAATTACACTATTGAGTTTATAAAGCTTACTCTTCTAGTTGTTCCTTTCTGCATATTAGTTATCAATGTCTCAGCGCTCCTTGAGCAGCTACGACGTGTGAAATCACCGGTCACTTTTGGGTAAATATTTATAGATATAGTAATTGATGTGGCATGTTAGGTTTTAATAACACACACATATATATATATATAACTCATTTAGTCGTTGTGTATGTTTTATATATCAAAGCTATGTTAGGCTATTATCAGAGCCATCTTATTATTCTTTTGTAAGTTATTCATGAATTATTGACATAGTTGATTATGATAGCATGATTACATTTATAGCATGTTTTGAAAAAAAAAAAAGTTTAGCGCTAAGCAACATACGTGATAGGATATGCAGTCTAGCCCACCAGAAGTTCGGCCCACGAGAAGTCCACAGAAGTTCACCCTACAAGAAGTCCAGCCCAGCTCACAAGCAAAACAGCTCGGCAGTAAAGGAGCTCGGACCAAAGGCCAACAGTTCGTCCGTG
>JAYDZE010316937.1:0-18387 GCA_034509125.1 Monilaria moniliformis | reverse complement strand
AGAGGCATGCATGATAATTAAAAACCCAACCTCAATAAGAAAGATTCCATAAAAGCACATCAAAATGAAATATCAAACCTAGAACAAGCTCACCCTCTCTAATACTAATAAAATAAAAGAGTTACAGCACACACACACACAGAGAAGTACCTCCGCGATCTACGAGCACAAAGGTGGGTAAAGCTCCAGGCTTGCTCTTGAAAGAAATCCCAGAATCTTCAAATTTATGGCAGCCCTTTCTATTATCCTTTGGATACACCACAGCTCCAGCCATGCTTCCACCATATTGTGGAATCCCAAAGTTGCCGATGGCACTATCGTAATTTCCCTTAATGCTCTCCGGCGATAACACTTTCAGACTGTTCTTCTCCACCAGAAACCGACCTACCACTAATTCCGCCCAAATCAGCACTAGAAAAGGAAGCAAGATTGCAGCTTTCGATCTTCCACAACGCCCCATTTCCTTCAACAAGCAAGAAGGCCAGGATTTTGGTTCAGCTCTTTCCTTTGGAAGGAATTTTTGCTAGATTTCTTGCTTCAACTAAAACACGCAGTGAGTGTGTGTCTGTGCGTGTGATTTCTAGGGTGTGGAGACTTGAAAATGGTGGAAATCTGAGTAGTACTAATAAAGAGTGATTACAGAAAGTGTTAAATTTTGAGACGAATTTGAGGATTTTTTTATATACGCAGGAGTTGTCTGTTTCTGTCTTGAAAATGGGGCTACAGAAAACGTTTTTGGTGATGCATATATGATTTATTTCTGAATTAAATATCTCATCCGTCTGCACAATTTATAAACAAAACGAAAACAAAATTATAATATTTAAATATTTTGATCAACAACATAAATCATAATAGCATTTGTATGTTGATTACTGAATTATTGATTTTCTCATCAAAAGAAACAAAGTGAAAACTTACGAACGAAAATAAAGGGAAATTAGCATAACATCGTGAATGTATGACTGGTGATGACTGATGAGGATCGTGCATCTGCAGAATATACAAGATTTTATAAAAGGGCAAATTGCCGGAAAAATATACAATTTCATTCCAAATAAAGGTACATTTTTTTAGATTTTATTAGATTAAGGAGCTGGGTAAGTTCACTGCGGTTCTTTTGGCGTTGCTGCTTTTGTTCTTTTGCTTAGCCGTGGGTGTCCCTCGGCTCTTTTGTTGTCTTGTTTGCTGCTTTTCTTGTCTCTTTGTTTTTTTGCTTGTTTCCCGGTGACCTCCATTTTGTTGTTTGAACCTTTTGCTCACCACCCGCTGTGGTTTGAAGCATTATACTCTTATCAAAAAAAAAATATTGCAATATATATATATATATATATGTATATAATTGACTACTTAAGTGATTCTATTTGCCAACAGCAACAGGCCTTATATATGGTTCTCACATTCCCTGTCAGTACAGTTGCGGTATTCAATGATGCAAACCAACTTTATCCACATCGCATGCATTTGGATTCTTCGTTTCTTCACTCTACAACAAATTTAGCCACGGAATGAATTATGCCTAAAGTTACAATATTATCGAATACAATAGTATTGTTACATGATATGGACATATAATGAGAGAATTTAATTGAAAATCGATCTCATGTGTATCAATTAATATACCACATAGATATAGTGATGAAGACTAATGGATTTTATCACCATCAATTATAATTAACTTTCTCGTCATGCATATATATATCTACGAATCTAAGTAATTTGGCTCCCTCCGTGCCTCACCAGGATATTATTAACACAGATTGCTCCCATTTCCATACCCTACTCATTGAATTATATATTACCAATTAATATTCAAACATTTTATTGAACAAGAAATTATTAATATATGTAGGACCTTCATTTGTTAAGACACGCATACATGTCAACATGCAAATAATAGAATTGTTGGTTCCCAATTCAACAAAATTCTATTTATGCCACAAAATTGGTCACCCCAACTCAAGAATCTCCACAATATTTAATCAAACTATAACAGAACAAACACAGACAAAATAATCAGAGCATCAAAGACAAAATAATCAGAGCATCAAACTATCGAACTCAGATTTCTTTTATCGATGCGATTCCCTCAGACAAGAAACGCCCACCTCAACATATATACACATTCTTTTTAGGGTTTTCAACCCTCACATGTTGTACCTTTGGATGACACAACAAACTGCAAAAAAGCCTTGTTACACGGCATCAATCATCGTGATCACGATCAACAAAATTAATTAATAATTTAACTCTCCAATAATGGAAACCACACACACATACACATTGGTGTTTGATTAATTAGGGTTCTTAACCTTAACACACACATTCTGATTAGCAACATCTACAGCTTTAAGGCTCTTACACCCCAGCAATCCAGAAGGCCTACTTTTTTGCACTTGATTATTAATCTTCGTTTTCACAGCCTTGGCGCCCCCGCGGCCGGCAGCGCTGACGCTATCGTCGTTGAACTCCGACAAGGCGGAGAAATCAGCGGCGCTGGCGGTGACCACGCTCCACTGGATGCTGGCCTCGCTCGGCGCGTAGAGTGATGTGGCAGGGCTCATCATGCAGCTGGACGTGTCATCATCCGCAGCTTCTGGAAGCGGATAGATGGTTCCAGAAACATCCTCGATCTCGAACAAATCCGAGCTGGCATCGCTCGCCACGTCGACAACGTCACTGCTGCTCCCGATCGTTGAAGTCGGGAGATTTTTATTCCCCCCCTTCGGTATCGCGTCCCACGTCAGCATCGACAGTTTTCGCTCCATGTTTGTCGCCACATCACCCCCTTTTGAAGCCCTAATTTTCCGCGATCCGAAGACCTCGATCGATCACCGCGACTCTTCGATGTCTTGGATCTTCTTAATCATATGATTTTGATGGTGACTGTGATGGTGATTCTTCGCCAGAGCGGCGGCGGCGGCGATCTCGTCGATGCGGACGGATTTATTGCCGAAGCAGGGGGCTCTGCAGCCGAATCCAGTGAAGAGACGACCCGTGGTCCCGGCGGCGGCTTTCTTCTTCTTCAATTGACGCGATTCGTTTGGGCGGAGGATATGGGGGAGTAGCGTGGTTTGGCTGTTCCATGTGGTGGTCGTGGACGACTCCGAGCAGAAGCTCGGCGTCGTGGCGGGGGCGAGGGGGGTGGGGGGGCGGCGGGGGTGGTTTTTGGTGGCGGCGGTTTGGTACTCGAGCTTCATGTTGAAGTAGCGGTCGGCACCGAAGACGCCGATCTCGGCGGCGTGTTTTGTGGTGTGGTGGGAGAAGGTGAAGGCGGAGGTGGGGTCGTGGGTTGGGGCTTGGAAGAGGAGGTTGTGATCGGATGAGCGGGAGAAGGAGTCGACGCGGAGGGCAGTGGCGGTCGGATCCTTGTTTGAGAATTTGATGGTCATGTTATTGTGGTCTTGAGCGGAGACTCGGTGGACTAGGCTCTCTTTGGCTTTGTCTAGGTAACACGAGAACGACGCAACACGAACGCTGCTTCCGTCTTGAGTATCCATGGCAGAGATAGATAGAGATAGAGAGAGAGAGAGAGAGAGAGAGAGAGAGAGTGAAGGTAGATTTAAGGCGAAATTGTGGAAGTTTGGTTTGAAGGTTTTGATGAAATGGTGGGGTTTAATTAAGTAGGCATGGGGAGGGGTAGATAACAGCAAGACAGTGGATCCTACTTGCTTGTGAGTTGTGGCCACTTTACTTATTAACTCATTTTTGTTTCTAATCGTTTTAGGGTTTAAGATTTTATTTTATTTGAATATTTCATCTCTTATTATATTAATGCATGTCATGTGAAGTACTCATTAAAGATTAAAGTGTATACGGTTGGCTATAATTGAGAGAATTTATTTTATGGTTGGACGAGTTGAATTTAGGTTATTGGTATATATGAATGTATTATGATATGATAGTAAGCAATATATAGTAATAGTACATAACAACTGACTAAATAAATAGCTAATCATGCGTGTTCATACGAACTGTTATTTTATTTATAACAATGGTTATTTTTATGTATAAGAACTAATACTTTTATTCGTAATTGTGAATTTATAGTTTGTTTATAATTGTTGTCTTTTTTAAAACCATCATTACATTTATTAATACAACCGTCACTTTAATTTAATAAGAATTGTCACTTTTAATTGGGTGTATTGTGATAAAGAGTTCATACAAGTTTTTGTCTTAAATAAAACACGCAAACACGCGCGCGCGCGTGCACACACACACACACACACACATATATATATATATATATTGCATTAGGGTGAGATCACCCTCTTATATCGTAATCAAAACTAAATATGGACCGCATGATTGAAAAACGAATGCGCCAAATGGATGTGGTAATTTTAAATACTTATAGCAACTCTTGTGTTGATACAACAACATAAGGACCATTTTGGTAAAATTCAACCACCGCCAACTGTTTCTCTCTCGCTTACACATCAGCTGTCTATAATTCGAAACATATTTAAGCGCAACAATGAACTATATCTCAGTACAATAATTTGGGATGTCAATCAGACCAACCCACCTGGGTTCGGGTCAACCCTATCGGGTTGTCGAGCTATTTGGTTGCAGGTCATTCGGGTTGTGATTTTTTTAGGTTAGAAATTCTCAACTCTAACCCTAAATTATTAGGTTTCGGGCTAACCTATCAGGCTAATCGGGCTAAAAACAAAATTATGAATTTTTTAGTTAATACATTAATCTTTGTAATTATATATTTCTAACAACGAATACATCCATAAATGAATGTCACTACAACTCAAAACTAATATGTAACTCTTATAGAAGTAAGAACATACATTTTTCATAAATGATTATTGTTTTATAAATTTTTATTCTAAACATATTATATTAAATGTTATGGTAAAATATAAAAAGTGAAATGATAAATATAACTATCGAATATGATCAAAATGCATTTTTACATACATTTAGAAAAAAAATCTTATTATACTAACTTTCGAAAGCTTGAAAAAAGTAAAGTAATGAAGTTTGAAAATTAAATAATGAGAACTCGCTAGTTTTCGGGTCAACCCTATAGGGCTCGGGGTATCTTCGGGCCAACCCTATCGGGTTGTGGGCTATTCGGTTTAGGGTCATTCAAGTTGGAATTTTTTTGGGTTATAATTTTCCAACCATAACCCTGTCCGATTGTCGAGTTAATCCGGTCAACCCATGAGTTTCGGGTTAAATTGACATCCCTAACAATAATTAACCATATTTGTGCATAACAATGAATCATACTTAAGCACAACAATAAATCATACTCCAACAGAATAAATGTGTGCTGAAAGTATGTTGAGATACTTACATATTCCATGTTTTCATGCAAATTTCTTCATCTGAACATATGCAATTATGATTTCATTTGAATGATTGAATTCTCATAAAATTACCTTTAATTTCATACATGGTGTGTGAAAAAAAAAATCGAGAGAGTTATATTTATTTAAAGTTTTGAGATATTCTATAAGAGAAAAAGTGGGTAAAATTAAATCTAACACCAGCTATCTGACACATACTTCAGCGCAACAATTACCTATATTTCAGCACAACAATGAACTATACTTCCGCACAACAATGAATCATAATTCAGTACAACAATTAAATCTTACACAAATTCCATAAATACCGCCCCAGCCTATGCAATTAAATATGCAGCACTGCCACATGTTGCGATCGTGACCATCCAAAAGTCGCATCCGATGGTGGATATTCGGTTTCTACTCACATATAAGAAGTGATTCTTAAATGAATAGAACTCTCTCTATACACACACGTTCTCATTCGTGCACATTACAAAGCTTCAAAATTGTATTGCTACAATTAGAAGATTTAGGACTGTCAGTCCTTTAACTAATTCTACTCTTCTTCAAAATTATGATTCAGAATAAGAAACTATTCTGAACAAAATTGTTAATTAATTAATCATAATAGTTTATCATCACCCGTTTTATGTATGTATATATATAATGTGATCAATATTTGAAATAATATTTGGCTAATTAAATTGATATGTACGTACCATTTGATCCAATTTTTATATCACAGCTTGATCATACCTCGCTCACCCAAGTTGCAGAAATATCGACAAAAATAAATAGAAAAATCTAGAAAACTGGATTAATTTGAAGAATAAAATAGAATGCAGGCATGTATAAGAGTCACTATAGTTGTTAGAAATGAATATGATATATGTACGAGAATTTACTACATTCTATTGAGTATTGAGTTTAGAGCCATTTAATAGGAGGGGCTGAAAATTCCGAGAGAGGCTTCAGTGGAAGTGGTGGCTACAAAAAGGCTGAAGGGCCTCCATTCATTCAACAAAGTGTAGGGACAACTTTGTCCATCTCACAATAATATTTGCCCATTTAAATCTCGAAATACTTTATGCTCCGACTAAGTTGTGCTCACAATTTGGTGGATGGTATGTGATCATGCCATTAATGGGAAAAGACCTTACATTCATTTCGAATTATATATATGTGTGTGTGTGTGTGTGTGGTTGCATTAATGTGTGACTTTTCTTTTTATAGATTATTCTATTTGCATAGAGTTGTGTTAGTGTAGATGAGGTTCGTGACTGTGGCCTATCCAATTGTCAATTAATAAGACAAAAAGGGATATATAATTTTGAGACATAATATCTTTATTATGATAGGGATGAATTAATAATTTTATATTATCTTTTTTATATTCGAGTAATTTTAAGATTTATATGTGTAGATTTTTTTGCCATTTATCTACTAAAATTATCATAAAGTTTGATTCTTTAATTTAAAAAATAAATCAAATCTATGGAATAAATAATATATATCCTTAAGCAATTTCCACATTACATAATTCGAGTGGTTTTGCAAATAATCTGGTTAGAATTTGTAAAGTTGGGATCACAACAGAGAAAAACAAGTAACTTTTGTAAAATTCTCCTTAAAAAATTAGACAAATAACAGAATATAAAATCTCCCAAACTAAAGTCAATACTCCACACTATTTGAAAGTCATAAATTGAATTAATTTTTAGGTATGCACCAATTTCTGGATGGATGCGCATTAACATTTATATGTTCAAAATAAATGTATGTCACTCCTCAAAATCCAACAATAATAATTACTACTGCTATTCCAAAACAGAAATAGACATATGAATGTACCACATATATATTAATAAAATAACACTTGAATGTTCAATTATATGACGACTGCTTATCCGGTCAGTTCGGTTCTAATCGAATCAGTTGGACCGGTTAACTGAACTAGAATTCATCATGAGAGGAATCGAAACTGCACCGAATTGAATTGGTTATTCGGTTAATCGAATAACTGGCCGGGGTGAACTTAATCGGAGTGACCATCATGAGAGGAACCAAACCTGCACTGAATTGGTTATTCGGTTACAGTCCGGTTAAAATAATCGGTTAAAAAAATAAAATGTTGTTTACTTTGGTCCAAGTAAGGTTTGAACTTACTAATCGATTAGATACTTATGAAGCACTTTACCAACTACATTACTTGCACTTTTTATACATATTATGAACAAAAAATTTATTTACAATTAAAATGAATTAAAACTGTATGTATTTTAAGATAATTAAATCATTAATTAATTTGTTTACCTTATAATATTTGAAAGTAGATACACATGGATGGAGAAATGAAGTTTGAATGAATTATGGAAAATACAAAATTACTTCATTTTGAATTTGAAATTTCAGAATTCTTAAACTTTTCAATAAGGTTAATATTGCTATTAATAAAATACATTTATTAAAACTGTAAGTAAAATAAAAACCAATCAAAAGTGTATGTATTTTAAGAAAATTAAGACATTAATTAATTTGTTTCCCTTATAATATTTGAAAGTAGATATACACATGGATAGAGAAAGGAAGTTTGAATAAATTATGAAAAATTTCGAAATTTCAAAATTATTAAAACTTTTCAATAAGGTTAGTATTTTTTTTTTTGAAAAATTCAATAAGTTTAGTATTGCTATTAATAAAATACATTCATTAAAACTGTATGTAAAATTAAAACCAATCAAAACTGTATGTATTTTAAGATAATTAAGTTATTAATTAATTTGTTTATCTTATAATGTTTGAAAGTAGATACACACATGGATGGAGAAAGGAAGTTTGAATGAATTATGGAAAAATACAAAATTAGTTTATTGCGAGTCTGTGACAAAATTGAGGGATTATGAATTTAACTGGTTAAGTACCGATTATCGGTTATAACCGGTAACCAATCTGTTTAACCGATAAATGATTTCTCCCAAAATCTCACACCAGAACTGAATCGGTACGTTATTACATGGTTATCAGTTAATCGATAACCGATCGATTTCGGTTCGGTTAACCCGGTAACCAGTAACCGGTTAAGCATCCCTACATATGATTGATGTGTTGGTTTACAAGGCACATTTTGGTGCATCTATACTAGTTAAATTCTAATTAAGGAATAATAAATCATAATTCGAGATTAATAAATTCTGAGTAATTCCACAAAAAGTATGTAATATTCGCATATATTGAGTGTCCACGAAAAGTATGTAGTTTTTCTTTTACATTATTCTACAATAAACTTTATATTTCAATTTTATAAACACCTAAAAAATCACAATTTTTCTATATAATGGAACCCATGATTATACCTTTTATCTACTAAAAATACATCCACCAACATCTATCAATTTTTTTAATTAAAATCTTCACCTATCAAATATTGCATATTATTTGTAGACAAAGAAATTATTAATCAATTAGTAATAAATTACAACATTTATCAGTACTGTACCCTAAAAATGAGAGGTGTAGCATTTTGCCGGTCTTTCAAAAAGAACAGTTAATGAAGTGAGTGATTTCATGATTAGAAAGTCATTGATTAATATTCAAAACTCAATTATCGTATGACTTGTATAGTGTAGCTTAATATCCAGTATGATTTATGTCATGACATATGAAGTAGATTTTACCTAAAATGCATCCATGAAAGAGATACATTGACACTAAACATTCGATTTTGGGCTAGTTAATTCAGTTTCAGGCTATTTTTAGTTTGGGCAAATTGTAAGTTTTTTTGGATTATAAATTTTCATCTTCAACCTGTATTTTCCTTAGTCAATTCGATTTCTGGCTAAATTGACATCCCTATACATGATTATTACTTCACCAATAATCTCTGCAAGAGCAATTACCATTCTTGAAACAATGGAACCTACTCCTATCTCTAAGCACAATCTCCAACTCATAAACCTTGGAAATCAACTTCATCGCATTATGACAATCCCTACAAACTCTCAAGTTCTTCACAACCCTAAGGCTCCCGCTCCCGACCGACCTCGCCATCCCAAAGGCGACCGCCAGCTTCTCGCTGTGGGCAGCCACCACATCCTCCTTTTCCTCCTCCTCCACGTCGTGTAGGACGTTCACAACCTCGGGGATGTACCCTCCTTCAACCCTAATCCTGGACATCACTTCATTGAGCTTCTCATAAGCCTCCTTCGTCACATCATCCTCTCTCACACCGGCTACAAAAGTATACACCATCTTATCAACCTCAATCCTACTCCAACCCGGATTCTTCCTCAACTTGAGCTCCGCCATCGACCTTCTCACCGCGGCCGCATCCCTCCACTTCCCTGCAACGGCGTAGATGTTTGATAACAAAACATGGTCGCCACAATTGTTTGGATCTATCTCCGAGAGCCGGTCCTTCACCTTCTCCGCCAACTGCACGTTCCCATGGAAACTACACGCGCCAAGAAGCGTCCGCCAGATGATGTCATTGGGGGGAATCGGCATCTGAGTCACGAATTCGTAAGCCCTAGTTAGCTGGCCAGCCCGGCCGTATAAATCAACCATACATCCATAATGCTCAATCTTAGGATTGCTCCTATAAACTTTGGACATTTTATCGAATATCTCACTCCCTTCTTCGACCAGACCAGCGTGAGCACACGCGTAAAGTAGAGCAACAAACGCGGTCCCATCAGGTTCGACCCCGGAATCCTCCATTCCAAGAAACAGAGCAAGTGCTTCCTCGCCGTTCCCTTGCATTGCTAAACCCACAATCAACGTTGTCCAAGAGACGATACTCCTCTTCCCCGGCATCCTCTCAAACACTAGTCGAGCCATATCCACGCTCCCGCACTTGGAGTAAGTATCTATTAACGCATTGTTCACAGGAGTAATCCAAATTAAACCTACTTTCTCAACAAAACAATGCACCATCTTGGCGAATTCTAGCGCCCCTGCTTGCGCGCATGCTGATAAAACCCCAGTTAAGCTCACCTCATTCGGCCTCATTCCCACCTCGCGCAGCCTCCTAAAATACCCAAACGCCTCCTCGAACCACCCGTGTTGTGCCAGCCCCAAAATCATCATGCTCCAAGATACCTCATCCTTGAGCGGCATTTCATCAAACAACTTCCCCGCCAGCACGAACTCCCCCAATTTCGTGTACCCTCCGAGCATCAAGTTATACGACGTCGGGCTCTTAGCAGGCATCGAAGCAAACACTCTCTCCACACCTCCGATATCTCCGCGCCTGAAGAAAGCCGTCAGCAGCGCGTTCCACGTCACGATGTTTGGGTCAAGAATTTCGTCGAACATGTTGCGTGCAAACTCAACACGCCCGCATTCAGCATACATGCTGATCAAGGTAGTCCCCACGAAGATGTGCGTGTCGAGCCCACGCAGCAGCGCCTGGCAGTGCAGCTGAGTCCCGGTGTAGAGACACCGGATATTCGCGGCGGATTTGAGGGAAAATGCCAGCGTGAAACTGTCGATTTGCGAGCCGAGATTCTTGAGCATGAGGGAAAAGGTCGAGATGGAGTTGTGGGGCGAATCCGAATCGGAAAAGCCGCGGATGACAGCGTTGTACATGAAGGCGTCGGGGTTCGGGGCGTGGCGGAGGAGGCGTTGGGCATAATCGTGGGCGTGGGCGTCGGAGATGTGGACGGCGCAGTGGAGGAGGAGCTTTCCGGCGATGAGCGGGTCGGCGTCGAGAGCGGATTTGGTGGCGTGGGCTTGCAGTTGTTGGAGACATCTCAGGGTTTTGCAGCTGCGCAAGAGAAAGAGGCAGAGTTGCTGTGCGCTGTCCATTGCATTTACATGGAAACCATTATCGTTCCTTGTTTGAATTGCTTTCCTTATACCAAATTATAGTGTTTTTTTCAATAATCTTTTTACATATTTTGAGAAGAGAAAAGTTTATTGTGGACGCTAAATTAAAAATATATAATTTAAATCAAGACATATGGTTTCGGAAAGTACTTTTCTATATTGTTTTATTTTAATTTGAATTCAATCCTATTTCAGATGCGTGTTAGTGCATACACAATTCAAGGCATATTTTGCATGTGTGGCATGAGTAATAGTTACAATATAAGTGATTATTTTGTGATTATTGAGTTACTATCTGTGCATAAGTGAAGAAGAATCTAAAGAAAGATGATTAAAAATAAGTGTTGTTATAATGAACAATCAGTCAAGATGGCCGAGCGGTCTAAGGCGCCAGTTTCAGGTACTGGTCCGAAAGGGCGTGGGTTCAAATCCCACTCTTGACAATATTTATTTTTTAATTTTTTTGAAATAATATTTATTTACATTTTTTCTTCTTTTCCTTTTATAAATTTCTTTAACCTTTTTTCTGTTTTTTTTTTGTTAATTTTTTTCTTCTCCTTTTTTGTATTTTTTAAATTTCAATAATTAAGCAGCTTCTATAACTTTTCCCCTATCTTCATTTTTATTAATTTAGTAATTAATTTTACATAATTAAGCTTCTATAACTTTTCCCCTATCTCATTTTATATTTATTTAGAAATTAATTTTGAATAATAAGCAGCTTCTATAATCTTTAGTGATATTAGATCATAAATTATAACATAAAGGCGTCAAATATCATAATTTTGACTGATTTATAAATCATATCGTATTCAAGTAAAAAAAATCACGTTGTACACTATATTTATAGGAATATCAATAATATATTATAATAGTAAAATAAAATATAAGTTAAAATATAGTAGTATAACTTAAATACCATTGAAATCATAATAAATCAATGGACCAAACTTGATTAATGCAAACCAAGCTAATGTTAAATTCTACCTAGCTTTAATTTTTTCTCTAATTGAGCCCGACATGCATACATTGTATCTTATGTACTCATTAATAATTATCATGGATACGATGCCTCTTCACAAAAATATAACTGCATTAATAAATTGTAAATACTTTTTTCTTAACAAAATACACACACATTTCAAAAACCATCATCAACACTCTCTACTTAGAGCAAAGAACGAGGAGTGTCAGAGAAGACCATCGACAAAAGAAGAGGTTCGACCCAAACACTAGAGGTCAAAAGATTAGGAGTCATAGATAGATACACTATGCGTGACACAATTGGCATTACAAAGCACAAGATTAACATAAATAGTCATAGACTGGGCAAGTAAATTACAACAATTAACCACAATATTTTGAAATTCCGAAAATGATCAATCTCAATAAATTAAATCAAATCTACAGACTTTATCCAACATATTTTAGAAAGTGTATTATGTAAGGATGTAAATTTGGATACTGGGTGACGGGTAATACCTGATCCGACATGATATCCGGCGGGTAGCAGATACTCGATACCTGCAATTGATAGGTTCGAGTACGGATTAAGTATTGGACTTCGAAGTTTTCGAATATCAAGTATATTCGATCAGGAATTTGGGTATACCCGATATTACCCCAATTAAAATGTCCTCAATTATGTTCCATACTTCCATTCCAGCAATTTCTTACTCTCTTTCTTTAGACTCTAACTCTTCAACACACAAATGACAAGCCTTTTTTTTTACTGTCTTCCTCACCTCTCTCTACATCTCACTTTCGAAATCTCTCTCCAGTCTCAAAATCTGCAAATCTTGATTCTTCTCTACACAAACACCCCCCACACAAAATATCCTTAATTTCTGTCTACGTCTATCCGGTCGATCGGTAATAGCAAGGTTTCCGCCGTCGTTGGCCTTCCCTTGACACTCTCATCTCTGATTCGGCCGGACAACAACAAACGAGCTACCGCCTACCACCGTATTCCTCTCAAATCAGACGAGACTTTGCATTTACAGTCTTATAGACACCATCACCTTCACATTCACCTTCATCTCTCTCATTTCGTCTCCCTAAATTCTCTCTCTCTCTCTCTGCAGAAGGCTCTTAAATCTGTCATCAAACCTTCGATTTCTCCAGTGCTTGTTGGTGAGGTAAGAAATAAGGACGAAGAGTGAATTTGAGAGGGTTTGAGAGTCGAGGAGAAAAAAAAACTCCCGAAGAAGACAAATTTTGGATGCGGGTATCCGCATTGGGTATTCGTGATACCCAAATTTTCGGATGCGGGTACTTATGGTCCACGAATATCTGAATTTGTCGGTATAGCATTATGTATGTGACTATGTGCGTTGATAGAGTAATGTTATTTTACTTTAGTATACGCAACATTAAATTTGAAGATCGCACTGCATCAAATTCAAATACGAGAGCTTTACGGCTTGATCAATGCACACACAATTAATATTTCAATGTGTTTATATCCACTTTCTCAATATACATCTATACTAATACTTAAAAGCAGGATTGTGAGCAATATTACGAGATTGCCCTTTTCCCGCCAAACTTCATGAAATCAATCTGGGACTATGTCAAATATTTAAAGTAATGTTTGATATACTATTATGTCGTCTGCCTATTGTTTTCATAATATTGTTTACTTTGACTTGCAAGGTGGCGTGTCTTGGAAGAAGGAATATTATGTCTCTAAGTTATTTTATCATTTTTTATTCTTTTCACTTTAAATTTGGAATCCATGTAAAAGGTTCTGCAAACATTGCAGTGAAAACTTTGAAAAAGTGACTATTATCTACAGCAGGCGTATAGGCCTACATTTTTGGCTTAAAAGCCTGAAAAAGTTGTGAATCAGCTTTAATTCAAATTTTAAAAATGGAGCCATACTACTTTGCTTTGTCTATAAATACCAGTATCAGCTTTCGCAAATCAGAGTGACAACTTCAAAATGAAAATCAGATTATCGTGTATGTTTGATTTCATTTCTCTTTTTCCTATTCCAGTTTTAATTTTTTTTAGTTATAAGTTGTCTATTTTCGTTTCAAATCGATTTTGTCTCCTATCTTTTTTATTGTGTTATCCTTCTTTTTTTAGTTTGATTATACTATTGTGTATCCTATCTATTACATTTTTTTTACAAAGGATAGAAAGAATATGAACCACAAAGATACACTCTTATCAATTGAATCAGCAGAAAGTCAATCCTCATCAATTCTTCTCAATTGAATCTGAAGGAAGCGCCTGCTAGAAAAAAAAAGCATATATCAAATCAGTGAGGATAAAAGCACAAGCAAAGTCATAAATCAGAAGAAGAAGAAGAAGAAGAAGAAGAAGAAGAAGAAATGAAAATTATGAAGGATGCGAATTGTCCCAAATCTAAATCTTCAAAAACAAAAGTAATAAGAAAATTCAATTGAAGATTCGCCACAATAAGCCAGAAAGGGAAAATTGATGCAGCTTGCAAATTAAATGGCAAGGTTATGAACTGAAAATATTCTACAAACACGGCATATACTAAAAGCAAATAAATGTAATTAAAATAGAAATATAAATAAAACCCTAATTTGGGTTTCTGGTTTACATATATATAGCATGCCTTCAATTTTCATTTCTTTACATTATTCATGGGCCTTACACTTATTTTTTTATTAAATTTTTGACATCCACAACAGCTTTCTCTTTTCTTATCACTATTCATGAGTCTTATATTTTATTTTCTTGTGAGGCCCCAATTGTTGATTGGAAGGGACATCAAAAGCCTCCGCCTTTCCATCCCTTGTATAGATAGAGAGTGAGGGTAGAGGTTTTGGGTTTTTCATGATTTTTCGTGTTGTCAAAGATTTGAACAATAAAAATAGATGGCAAGTACATGATCCAATTGAATACCTCCAAGCCCATGAGCTCTTATTTCAATATTTATCAAATTCCACAACACAACAATAATAAGATAGACAAGACAATATTAATATAATTTCTAGTTGAAACTCAAAAGTACTCGTAATATTTTCAGACATACCCTCTTAAATGTTATGTACGTCATGGATTATGAGATGAGTCTCATATATATCCATATATATACATATATAGAGGGCGTCTAAAACAATAATCACTTTTAAAATATAAGTTATGAACCATGAATTTGCTATAAAATTGCATAACTTTAAAAATTGAAAATTTTGTCATATTTGATATTCGAGTCTAGGACTATGAATTCATTAAAATAAAGTGATGAATTCACTGTAAATCTTCATAATTTATAGTCTAAGAATGGTTTGTAGAATAACAATATTTCTCATTGTGAGAAAAGGAAAATAATTTTAGTTTTTGGATCATGAAGATCTTTATCTTATTTGGATATTTAGAATATTTATGGAAAATAAAAGGATACTTGAATTCTTTATTGATGTATCTACTGAAAATATTTAAAAAAAAAATAACTAAAGAAAATTTTGTACTAGCTAGCAGATATGGAAAAGACATAAATTTGTAGATAAATAACTAAAAATGTGCAAAAATCATGCTTGGACAAGGAGCTCCCACTTGTCACATGTAGGCTACCTGAAGTTTCCTTTATGCTAGGGCACATAGAAGTGTCTTTATCAAGATTTCATTCTAACCTTTTGAAAATTCCCCTTATAATTAAAAGTGAGTTTTTAACAATGATCAGCTGGTAGACTCATCATTATAAAATACATAGCACAAAATATAGAGATTTGAGAGTCTTAATTTTTCTCTAAATGTAAGTAATCAGGCATTTTTAAGGTAAGTAATCAGTATATTCGGTTAATTTTATCTGGTTTTGGGTTAACTCAGTCAAACTAAATTGCTTCGACACAAATACAACTCTACCTTTAAAGTCAGACGTTTGAAATTAAAAAAATCAAATTCTATTAAGTATCAGAAGCTAGTAGAGTCATTTTTATGATCGAAGCAATCAAAACAATATCATCTCGATATTGGAACATATATATTATGGTCCAACATAATTGTTAAACGATCGTATATATATCATTATCTATCAAACGACCCAGTTAAGTAATCAAATAAATTTATATATTTATGAGGGTCGAACGATCATTTATAAAAGTATAGAGACTATTGTGCATATGCCATTTAGAATAACTTATATTCTGTTATGAGTGGAATTGTAGTTATAAGAAATCTTAAGGACTTGTCTCTAAATACGGGATTATGGTCCACAAGTGAAACATATAAATAGTCGATAGATCTAACTCCTATCGATATAACGAACAATCCGAGAACTTCGATAATTCTCTAAAACGTTTACATTTGGAAAACGATCAATCTTACAACGAACACGACGAATATGAATTCAGGTCCGTTTTCCTTTTAAGATCATTCATATTTGACATATATAATCCGTTTTAACACTGGATGCAATCTTCGTCACAACCCTACCTTGGTCATCTGCAACTATTACCACGAGACAAACACGACCTAACCTTTAAAAGTAGGCGTTTAAAATCTTCGATAGTGATAAAAATGAGATCTATGGTGGTTCACGTTCCATATATCCACACCCACTCACACACCACCACGTGTCCTCCCTCTTCCCAAGTGGTCCTCCCCTCATTCATATGACGTCGCATCGCATTTAATTGTAAAAGCAAGAGCGGCACAAACTGCTAAAATCTATTAAAATCGATTGGATAACGAATATTGACTCAATCTACGTCCACTTAAAGTAAAAAAAAATAAAAAAATATAAAAAAAATTGAACATTTTTTATTATAAATTAATAATAATCTCTCCTAGTGCTATAAATTTCGGCTATAGGCTATTTCCATTATTCATCATTCAGTCATCATCAAAACTCTCTCTCTCTCTAAAAAAAACCTCTGAAAATGGCGAATGCCCGTCTAGCAAGATTCATCACCGAGGTGGCGCCGCCGCAGTTTGTGAACATTATGAGGAACAGGGCGTCGAAGATGCTGGACACCATACATGAGGAGGAGAGAGAAGCAACCAGCAAGCTCTCTCTCTCTCTACCCTCATCATCTCACTCTGCTTCATCTTCATCATCATCATCTATCAACACGGCCCATGCTCAACAACTTCTAAAGAATGTTCATAAATCTTTGTCCCAATACCACGAGTGAGCGCGTGTTTGCCTAGGCGCTCACTTTATATGTATATATATGCCCGAGCTTTGTAGCTAAGTGGTGTTCGATTTTCGATTCTAACTCTCTCTCTCTCTCTCTCTCTTGTTGCTGCCTTTTTTTTGGTCTTCGGAAAGTTGAAGTATGGACCTAATTTTGTTGCGTGCGAAATTTGGTCTGTGTAATATAATCTCTAAATATATGTTAGTGGGAAATTTGAGGGGTTAATTGTTCCTCTTTTAGAAACAAAAAAACTAATATATTTAAGGGTTAATTGTTGCACAATGTTCACCGAATTGCCTGCGATTTGTTCAATTTTGATGTTACAACACTACTTTTTCATATTTCTTGCAATTACGATATAATATTCCCAAAATTTCAATAATCAAACTATGATGTTTCGTAGATAAAATGACATCGTTTTATAGTACACATCACATGAACTATACTGAAAATTTTGGAAATGTCGTAAGTGCAAAAAAAAAAAAAAAAGTAGATGTTGTAATTGTAACTTTTTAACAATTGAATAAACTGCAAATTTAGGTAATATTGTATTACTCTGACCATTAATCTAAATATAAAATGTAGAAATAAACGGTATTCTTGAGTTTTATTGAAAAACAAATATGGTAGAATAGGGCCTACATTATAGTAAGGAATTGGTCTCTTGTTAGTAATCCTTGTTATATTTGAGATGTGAAAGATGGCCCAGCCCATTTTCAGTTGGAGTTGGTCATGTGTTTATAGCTTTCAAAAATTTGAGATGGGCGGGCTGACTTCGTACATGATCCAATAGATTCGGGCCGCACTGAAAATTAATTCCCCAGGTTTGGGCGGGCTCGCACCTCCTTACAATCAGGTCGGGCTTGAAAAAGAAAATTAACATAACCGGAAATTTTATTTTTAATTAGGAACGGCGAATTAATTGTTGCGCCGAGTGTAGCATAGGCAATGTTTTAAAAACCGTACCGATAATTAAAATTTAATAAATGAGAAACATAAATAAATTTTAGTAAATTACAAAATGCAATTAAATATTATTAAATAAAAAATATTAAATTAGTTAGTTACTTTATACATTAATTATATAGCCTTTAAGTTTTATAATTTTACTAGCATACATGAATTATTTT
>JAYDZE010316826.1:0-18389 GCA_034509125.1 Monilaria moniliformis | reverse complement strand
GATCGAACGGTTATATGTTATTCTTAGTTCGGCAATAAAGAAACGTTCGGATTTGAATGCAACCCTATATATATATATATATAGGGATGTATTAGGTTTAAATCATATTCTTAGTATATGTTTAAAATTGGATGATCATGATTTAAGAAAAACATGCAGCATTATACAAGACATTATAGATGTATAATTGTCACACCATAATATTAACCGTCTATTTATTTTCAGTAGTTAGCAATATTCATTCAACAATAACTCCACTAAATCTCAATATAATTATAATAGCGAATTTTTAGCAAAAGATACACGCATTGCTCAAACTTGGATTTCAATTGTCTTCATCCCCAACAAACACTACTTCTCATCCAAAATTTCAACTGTCTTCTTCCACAAATGAAAAACGATTTCTAATTTTGCATTATTATAGGAAGTGTGATATATCATTATATTTCAAATTGTGCATCATTATAACGAGCAACTTTCATAATCCAATATGTTATATCCTGAAGAATTAAAACACACATAATGTTTCTAATACACAATAATCATGTTGTCCATATTCTTCATTCATATGATCAAAAAGTAATAAAACGATAACAAGGAATAAAGAAAACACAAAAAATGTTATGTTCCATAATTAATACACATACTTGACGTATTATTTGATAATCATCATAACGAACAATACTATATCAGAATAGTGAATGATGGTCATTTATATTATGTATTGATAACCAACATGATATATTTATTAAACTCAAGCATATTATCTTAATACATACACTATCATTATACAACGTTTGACATATCGTTATTCCCCAAGATGCATTATAAGGAACAATTTTCATAACAAACATATTAAATCAGGAAAAGAAATATGAAAAATGATGGAAATACATTCAAAGTCAGATTATGCATTCATTTTTCAGCATAACATTGAATCTATATCACCATAACATAAAATGTATATTATCATAACATTAAATTTACTTTAGCATAACACATGTTCGCTGAGATACTTACATATTCTATTTTTTTATGCAAAGTTATTCATGTGAACATATGCAATTAGGATTTCATTAGAATTCTAAAAAAAATACCTTTAATTTGATATATGATTTGTGAAAAAATAATTTAAATTGAGAGAGTTATATGGAATGTTTTTAGATATTTTATAAGAGAGAAAGTGTGTGTCAATTGTCATTGAAAATGTAATGCGTCATTACAAAGTCGAAAATACACTTTAGCATAACATAAAATTTACATAATCATAACGTTGAATGCAATGCAAATCACCATAACGTTAAATGTATATCACTATAATGCAAATTGCGGAAAAAATAAAATTGGAATATCTCACGCTTGAGTACAACAATCACTCTCCATAAAACTCGCTAACTATCATAATAAAAAAACATAAAAAATGACATAAATGACCTTCACGGTTATAATCTAAAAAAAAGTGCCACGTGGCGTAATACTTAACCACCGAAATTCTAAATCTTACGATTACAATTTAGTCTTAATTATATATTAAAAAATGATTCGAATTCAAACATACATGAATATATAAAAAAAAATTAAATCCTCGATATCTCAAATACCTAACCCAAATTTCGAGTAAAGGTAGATTGCTTTGTTTGCTTTAATGCATTGCCAACAATTCCCTCATGGTATAATTGGATACATATTTTTGTAGCGAAATATTTAATTCAATACATCTTTTGATATAGGTATAATAATTTGCAAATCGGGACCGAGTTAAGAGGTGGACGGCCGCACAAGCAAAACCAATGTGGTAAATGCATGCATTTTGAATATTATGCTTTTTTTAATATATAATTAACTTGAAAATGATATAAACTGGCCATTTTATTGATGGGTTTGTCGGAAAATCATGGGATTAATTATCACTTATAATTATATGGTCTAACTACTTTTGTCCGTGTGAATATTCACTTTATGGTATGGAATTTTAAAATTTTCATTTATGATCTTAAAACTCCTTCCTTATTACTAATCAATTGTTTAAGTGGCAAAGTTGATTTTGGATTCAAATCTCACATGATACTTGGAGGTTGTATATATTATCTGAATTTGGTCATATTTATATTTATATTAGTAGAATTATTCAATTCAAGATATCTGAATTATGTATTTTGTATCACAAAAACTAAAAAACTTGAATGCAATTATTGTTAGAATGTGAAACGATCGTATAAAATATATGTGTTACGATGATATACGTATGCACCGCGACAAATCATGAATCAACACTTGTTCAAGACACTAATTTGTGAAGAAAAGATGAGGCTGCTAAGTACTATGATACTATCTATTCGACAAATTTATTAAAAAAAATATATATTATTCTGTATTGTAGTTATATAAAAAATGAAAAAAAACATCCTCTCCAGTCTCCAGCTACTTGTTCAAGTCTCTAAATTTAATGCTTTCCAGCCGTAAATAATTATTAACTTATATATTCTATTCTTCTTGTTTTGACAATTAGTTAGTGAATGATGGGAGTAATTCTAAATCCGCCCTATATCATATATGACTTTATTATTAAAATAAAATGTCTGCAAAAAGAGTCCAAATAAGTGGTCTCAATGCCTGAATTGGGCAGCAAATACAACGTTCAAAACGCGTCCATCATTGCTATATTATTATTTCCATATTTGTCCTTTTGCGATTCTGACCAATTCTTCTTTGCCTGCGATGCTTGCGTTGCGACAACCCAAGCGCCAAGGGCTATTTCTTTTCCTTTTCTTCTCTTTTCCATAATGTTTCTCTTTGGACACATATATATACTACTCTCCTTTCCGTCCACCATAAATTGTCTCATTTGGATTTGGCGCGAATTTTAAGAAATTGTTTGACTTTATTATAAATATGAATGAAGGTGGGTGGAAAAGTTAGCGGAATATAAATCCCACTTTTATATATTGTTTTATAATGGAATGTGAGTGTAATGAGTTAGTGGAATGTAGAATCCATTTATCAAAAATACTAAAAATGAAATGAGACATTTTATTATGGACGTCCATTTTTCGCAAAATAAGACCTTTTATGGTGGAATGAGGAAGTAATAAATAATTATATACGGAGACATGACATATTAAAAATATTTAGAGAATTAATAAAGGTATATAAATACAAATTTATGTTGTTATGTGATATATAACAAAAGACATATGAATCGAATATATCATGTCTTATCTTATATTGTGTTTCAAATAATTATCTATTAAGTAGTTATATAATTTAAAATTATATCTCTTCGACAAAGTGTGGCGTGATATATTATTATATATCTAGTTGAATTGCGACATCCACGCTTTCTCTGCTACTCTATTAAATATTATAAGTAATAATAATTAGAAATGAGAAATGTACACTAAAAAAGATTAAAAAATAGCTGCAAATCAAAATAATGACATTAATGTATAAAGTTATTGACTATGGACAATTTACAAGTAAAATTTCAATTATAAGTTCGTCTAAGAGGTTACCAACTCCAAATTAAATTACTACAACAAGCCTGCTTCAACAACAATTATCACTAACTAACAAATTTTTACCACTTGTCTTTGTTTTATACAAGTTTATTCTCCCAAGATGTATTATTAAAATTGTTAATGTTTCCAAAGCTAATTGGATATGGAACGAGCACAATGTATAAAATCATAATGTGATTCCAATAAAAAAAATTCAGTTTAAATAATAAAAATTTGCAATGAATCTTATCACTAATGATGTTTTGTGGTAATGAGAAGACATGCTAAAATCAAATTTTTGGAGAAGACAGACAAACTCAAAGGAAATGCTTAAATTTCTTGTATTGAAATAGAGAGGATTGGGGTTGAATCTATTTACAACTCCAGCATGAAAACAGAACAAACTAACCATACATATATTTCAGATTTTTGTATGCTCACTCCAGATTCCTTAAAGTTATGTCAAGATTATAAGGTCCATGCATATGATAGCAGAGCATCGAGCACGATCACCTCGAAACTTGCAAGCTTGACCCCAATCAAGACTCCCACCATCATGGGACTTGAAGAAAATGTGCTTGTGGAGGCTGTCGTGGTAAGTCGTTCTCTTCATCAGAAGTAGACATAGGGAAAATGGGAGGATCCTAACAGAAGGTGGAAATAAAATAAAGGGTCGAGTTTTAAATATAGTTAATACTACAAGTATATTATTTGTAGTACACGAAGTTGAAATATATTTTGGGAAATGTCCAATTAGAGCAAATTTGGGAAGCAATAACATTGAACTTAATTTAGCAGTAAGGCAAGATTCTATGAATATATGTGCACCTGTCGATTTCGTCTGCGTTGTATGGCTGATAATGCTTTTACCATAATGTAGATAGGCAAGAAAACTCCGATTGTGCGTAACGTCAATAACTGCAAGGGAAGAATTGTAATGTGCTACTAATGCTCAAACTTATTCCAAGACAAAAAACATTAAGCTGGGAAGCTTCCTACCATCGCCACAGAAATCGAGTACTCGCCAGCACCATAGACGATGAATGGTAGGGTATGTCGGAGTACCACAAGAACAACAAACTGCATTTAGAGAAAGAACAAATAATAATAGTTATAGCATAGATTGCTATCCGGTTAATGGTGAAACTGCAATTGGAGAGGAAAACTGAAGGCGGCTTGAAAGAATATCCTCTCAAAAGCAAGTAACACGGAGTATGAGAGAGAGGGAGAGAGAAATACAATCATAGCAATTATACGGCAGCATAGCACGCTTCTGGAAGTGGGTACTCGATATTCATCCACATCTGAATCCAAGAAGTTCTCATTGGTAGAATCCATTGATATGAATTGAAGATTTTGGAGGTCCCTTCTCGATATCTCCCAATTTCCCCTGAGATATTACGTTTAGTTTGGATAGTCCATTCACAAGAAAAAACCAAACTGTAGAAGATACAACAAGTCTATAACATGAAATCAACATGAAGGAGTCTTTCCGTAAAACTAGAGTATAGAAATGAAGTGAGACCTGAAGTTCATCGGGATCCCACCATAATGAAAAAGAGGCGGCGGTGTTGTATAACCTGGCTTGAAAAGCTGCAACCTCATGTTAAAAATAGAATGACAAAAACAGTAGGTAGTGTGTGTTTCTGTAAGTGTGTTTAATTAAAAAGTATATGTATATACCAATTTGTTTAATAAACTGTATGTACAATGTGCTACCTACAAAAGGGCCAGATATTAATTCGAACCATAATAATGGGCATATGATATTCTTATAGCCTAATTGTCTGCATTGAAGTATCTGAAAGTTGCTGATTTTATAGTGGTCGTATGTAATTGAGCCTCAGAGTTAATTACACTAGTGCTGCTCCTGTGCGATGCACAATAATGTTTATTAACTAAACTAGTAAAAAAAAAAAATTACTGATAACCATATCTATTCAAATAACCATGAATTTTATTTCATAGTTGGAAACCTGCCAAACAAATGGCTAAGATTTTAATAACACATTTTTGATGTAATGACTATTATTAGCTAGTTAAAATTTCTATCAAAATATCTAGATATTTTTTCTTCAATGTTTCTACTAATTAATTAGAGTTTCTGCAATTTTTATCTTTTGGATCATATCCCACACAACTTGGTCTTTTGCAAAACATATTTAAAAGATGTCATAAATAGTTAATAATTAAAAAAATGTCATGAAATAAAAATAAAAAGATCAAACACACAAAATACAAAAATGTAAAGAAGAGCAAAAAGATGCATTTTATTCATAACAGAAGAGAGAGGAGAAAGATAAAATATAATTCCAAAATTTAAAATAATCATAATTTATTCATTTACAATTGATTTTTTATAATTTTCATATCAAATGAAAGATTTTATTATAATCTTTAATTTAAGATGCATAGTGTATATTTTTTAGGAACTGATTTCATGAAAATGAGAAAGAATCTAAATAAAATAAAATAAAAAGGAAAGATATAATATAATATGGAAAAAATTTGTAATTGAATTTGAATTTAATGTGTTCATATTTGATGGACCATTGATTAACGTTCATTACAAAATTGCCATTGAAAACTTTCTCGTTAATAATAGTATCGATTTTCTACGAAAATTTCCATGCATCTGCGCATAACATTTAACAATAGGAGCACACCTGTTGGCAAATCTCACAGGTAGTATCACCTTTCTCGTTGCACCATCTCTGCACACACTTACGGTGAGCATACTACAAAGAATGCGAAAAACGGATATTAATTTCACTGTGCCACAACAAAGCTTTCTCACATCCACAGGAGTGTAAAGTTGGAACAAAGTACAGCAGTTTGGTGGTTTCAAGTATATATATATACATGATGATGACGATGAGTATTTTCAGTTACAGACAGATAACACTTCATAAAATCAAAATTAATATCTTGTGTTCAACTTGGAATGTTAAGCAAACTTATAACAATCTGAGATGAGCTCCTTCAACCCGTAGTCACGTTATTTGGTAAACGAGAAAAAGACTGACAATTAAATGATCCAGTAGTTTTCGTTCGGTTGGAAAAGCAAAAATGCAAACATTTAGTATAGATGACAATGAAAGCAATATGTTCAATAAGTTATAATTTGTCCAGTGATGATACATCGGGAGATTAACTTAACACTACAAAAAAACTATGTTTTGACTTGCATAAATGAGGTTATGTTTAATGAAATCATAACGGGGTAAGATACAATTGACTAGTCATGCCAAAGATTTATGCAAGCAAAAAACCAAAGGTCATCAGCCTAAATTAATCAACACCTAACAAACCAAACTACACATTCTCAGCTACAAACACTTAAACAATCAGAAACATTTGCAGGTCACTTATCAAAACAAATTAAGAAGCTGTGAAAATGACAATGATATATGAAGTTAGATGACACTAATATCATGTATTTCTAGTTTTCTACATGTCAAAGAAAATTCAACATCATATATTTGAAGGACCACGAGGCTAACCTTCAAGCTCCCACGGCAGAAACAGGGCGCCTCCATGTTTGACTCTTCATCTTCGTCGTGACAAATCCTACACTCTCCCAACTTCCTAGGTGATGAACCTAAACTGGCGTCCATCTTATGGAAAGAAAAACTTGTTTTCACACATACAGGAGCAGACGGCGAGGCTTGCTGCAACTGGATTTTACTTTGGATGGCAGTTTCAAGGGTAGACTCAGTGAGAAGCTGATCCACAAGCAACACAAAATGATCCCTCATCCTTGAAACTACACAAGCTCCATATGATCATAAATCTTTTAGAATGAGTAATTACATGCCTCAAAGAACTCGTCGTCTCTCAATTGAGTGCTCACTAGCTAGCTGAACCGAATCAAGTTCACCTGCAAGGTAACAGAGTGAAAAAAATGACATATATGAGCCACATTGAACTCAAGACTTGAGAAATAGTGACAAGAGCAAGAAAAATGGCCAAATGGGGAAAGATCAATCCAATCACTAAAACAGGGGAAATTGCTGCAAATTAAAGGACAATAAATGGATTAATTAACACAATTGGAACCAGGTAACATGGAACTGCAACAAGAAACAATAATTGAGGAATCAATTTCCACGAACAAAGAAGAACACCACAAAATTTTTGAATGGGCCTCGAAATTAGCAAGCAGGCCATATCTGCAGCATATAGTTAAGGCCCGCGATGGAAAAAGTGAAAAGGAAGCGATAGACATAAACTGGGAAAGGCAGAGCTGTAAACCATACCAACAAGAATATTATGGTGGAGCAGGAAAATACAAATGCAAAATAACTAATTCTGGAAATACAACTCCACTAATAGCATCAGAAATTTAATCATATGTAACCCAAGATAGATATTTCAGCTTAGAATTATTCAAAATGTTAACATATACATAAAACTCAAACCATGCCCGGACAATTCTACGCCTAGCCCTCTTGAAGAAAACACAGTAAATAAGCAAGAAAATCGTCAAAATATATATACAACACAAAGAAGGCATAGAAAAGCAACCTTTTCTGCAATTCAAGGAAAAGATTCTACTTTTACAAGGTGCAATTTAAGAGGAGATTAGAATGAGTGGAAAACTAGAAGAAGAAGACAAGAAAGCTTACAAGAAAGGTGATGGGATTCCCTAGATGCCAAGAAAACTGTTGACTAGTTGAAGAAAACCTTATTTCATCATTCCTTTCTTGAGCAATCAGTCTATGAGTACAGTTTGTTGGAATGAAGGTGGAGGTTGAGTGTCGTCATAACTGTTCAAAATCCATGGCAGTAAGTTTAAACCTATGTCGCACATTTTTATAAACGCAGTCACACACACACTTTCTCTTTCTCTCTCACATACAGAGGTGCCTCAGCTTTTCCTCTCCCACTTTCTCCACATCGAAAAGTGGAGAGAGAGAAGAGAGAGAGAGTAACGGCAAAGCAGGGGATAATTGGCACGGTTTCTTTTCCGCGGCCTATTTTTCAGGTTTTGCCGTCAAAAAATTTTGCCAATAAATAAAAAAGAAATCAAATAATACATTATTATCGGTTGAAAACATTAAAGAAATAATGCATTGCTATCATGCTTGCTGCAAATTCCACTGAATAAATTCTTAACGTTTGACTTGAAAAGGCTTCTTCTTTTTTTTTCTGTGGGAAAACGGGAAACTGGATTTGGAACAGAAGCTTATATCACTAGAGTTACACGCCTTCTGCTATATAATTATTTTAGAGTTCTCTTATTCAAATAAAAGTCTGCTTTTAATAAAATAAATAAGAACATATTTGAAATCCTAATGAGTTACAAGAAATCTCACATTTTCTTTTCCTATTTTATTATTGTTTAAGCACGCCCAGTCGCGCACGATTAAGTTTTTAAAGAACCAATCATAAATTTTCTTGTGAAGCCACCAAATATTTTTATAAAGCTTTTGAATAGCCGATGTATGTTTTTCTGTTCTGAAATAAATTTTTCAGAAGGCTAAATAGATAATATATAAAATTGTATGAAATATGATGAAATAAAAATTAATAAACGCGAGCAATAAAAGCTTATGTTTGAACAACCTTGTTAATTGTCACATTCATGGAGTGACATATGATGAATTAAATAGCTATAGTAATTACCCGGGATTGAATTTATTTGCTAGTGGGATGAGTTGTAGTAGTGCCGGATATAAAACATAATTTATGGGGGATTGTTCATATAATTAGTGGCAGATTCTATAATGATATCAATTGACGTCTTCTTCTTAAAAATCTGCAGATTGGAGGGACAGCTATGGCATTTTTGACCGATTCTAAACAAAATTTAGGCTCTTCTAATGGTCGGAGTATCAAGACTTTTCCTCCCCTAGATCCGCCAGTGAGTTATACCCGTAGTGTTAATAAAAATTGATATATTCACTACAACTATTAAGCATCAATCATTTTATTACGGTCAATAACTCCAGAGATCGAGCAGAGGAAATCATTAGGGTGACCAAAATCAAAGAAGAAGATAATAGAAAACCAACATAAGTGGCATTTGAGATTAGGGTGGCCAAAATAAAAGAAGATGATAATAGTAAAGCAATATAAGTGGCCTTTGAGATCAAGGTTCAAGAGTACAGAATATATGATTGTAAGATTGATTATATAATTCATGAAAATGCATTAAGTCAGACATATAAATAAATAAATAAATAAATTATGAACTGAATTAAAACATAATAATTAAGTCTGAGTAATCGAGATAGAGGCGTCAACTTTTGAGGAAATAAACAAAGAAAATGTAGTACAAGTGATATTCTAATAGTAAGAATCATACGCATTTGAATAATAGTAATAGGTCTAACTAATTAGAATAACAATATTTTGAGAGCTAAAGATATTAATTTTGTTACATGAGATGAACAAGTCTCGAAATTCGCAAAGCATCACCGTATAAAATAATAAAAATAAAAATAAAAATACAATATCATAGAAATTAAGAAGTAGATTTTATAGTCTGAAAAATTAATCCTGAGCATGCATCTAGTATGATGTATGGACTAGGATTAGTTGGTTACTTTGAAGATTATACATTTAAACCAACAAAAAATAATGTAGGTATTAGGCTTCAATCACGTTTGATTTAGAAAGTTTAGGGGAGATTTAAGGAATTAACAAGAATTGAATGAAGGTGGCATGATTTACATTTACTAGGTTATATGATTAGATGTCATGATGATATGAATAGAGAGAGAGAGTGAAAAAGATATATCTTGTGTCACACCTGACATTTTCTTCTGCAAATGCAGCTTTCTTTCCCCAACATTATTGAAAGCTGCTGCTGCTAGATTAGTAGCAATTACCGAATAATCAAAGACTAACCAATGAAATGGTGACAGCCATCCACCACCTATTCTTATTCTTGTTATGTCTCACCCAAAATAGCAAAAACGTGAATTTTCAAACGTGTTTTTTCAGTCTCTGAAATGGAAATAATGACAGTAATTTCCACCACGAAGACGCGACGAGTCGAGCAATTACAATAAATCGTATTAGCGATTTGCAGTTTTTTTGGAATGCCACAAGTTAGAGAAATAGTCTTAATGTTATTGGCAAAACAATTGAATCAGAGTGACAAACGATCCTCTATATAAATCCAAAAGCCAATCATATTTCTTGCTTAGGTTTAGGATTTTTAGATGCGATATTCTACAAAACTTATACTAAAATCTAAAGGGAAAATTTTGTGCAAAATGATCACATGCTTCACATACAAATGGACCCCCACACAAATCACGCCGTTGCTCCAACTTTACTCTCATCATTTATCCAATACATAATAATATTGCAACTCTCAACATACACAAATAAACTTAACTACGAAATCATTGAAAAAGCACAAAAAAGTAGAATCCCAATTGAAAGATGACAGGAATTGCACAAAATATACCAATCTCCATCCATAACTTTTCCTATTTAGGCTGTATATACAATTTTGAGCAGTCACTACTTCACTAAAAGTCTAAAACAATGATTTTGAGCAGTCACTACTCCAGCATGGTTGATGTGAATGTGTTTCCCACATTGTTGAGGAAGCCTAATTCCGACCACACCTCATGGAAACTCACAACCTGCATAATTGCATTCTCAAAAGCTCGCTTTCACTTGGTTGGACTGGAGTTCATCAAAGATTCGCAGCTATAGTCGTGGTAGCCAGAAAGCAACTTCTTCGTCGTGTGCAGTGCTCAGTCCATCATAGCTAGCCTGCAAAACCAATAAGACAGAACGGGTTATAAGACAATGGCAAGGCCGATTAAGAGGAGATGGGGAAATCTTCAACTTTGAGCTGTCTGTGTATCCTCAAGCCAAGAGTTCAGAGCAACTTGTATAATTTTTTAAATCAGAAAACTGAATGATTTAGGTAAGTATTTTGTTCAATAGGCAGTGCAGAACTCAAAGACCCTAGAATATATAAACCATCAGCTTGCTATGCTAATCAAGCTCTCCCCTGCCTATCCTCGAATCCAAGGCCAATATTTATACAGTCATGGGAACCAATTATACATCAAGCCTGAATCATGACCTATAATCATGCAGAAAAACTGGAAAATGATCAGCTGTAGATTTACAGGTGCAGACACAAAATGAAATTGCTCAAGTTCCCCTACCAAATATTTTACAAGGACCTACAATAATTTGCAGAATTTTATTTCATTTAAAGAAAATTATCTTGGTGCTTTAAGAAGTTTATGCTTTACTGAGTTTTGACCGAGGATAAGAGTTGATAACAAATGCTTCTATAATAAATGTTAGGAGAATTATAATATCAGTAAAAGTAGCATCTGACCTGGAAAGACTTGATTATCATGATAACGAGTTTGAAGTGATAAGATACATGTAATCACTCTTTGAGGAAAATCAAACAACAAAGTCATTCTGAGACAATTTATTAGCTAGCGACTCGTCCAAGTAGGATTAACTTATTGAAATACTCAACAGAGATAATATGGTTAAAGACTGGACAGCTTGGTACATACTACATATTGCAGGGACATTTGCTTTGAGTAATAGATTTTATTGACGACAGATATGAGAGTATTTGAAGGATTAGATGATCAAACAAGCTTATATCTAATTAATCCATCAATGAACTTCATATATTATATAACCAATAAGAGATTTAGCATATAATATAACAAAAATGGCATTTTTCTAATACACTTCTCTGGGGAGAAGATAACAATTTCTCAATCCAAGTATACTTGCATCCTATGAGATCACAAAATAAAGAAACATATCGAGGACACAATTGATTCAAAGGCAACAAGCAAGAAGGCAAATCGAAAACTTTTATTTGCTACAGAAAGTTGGTATATGGAAGTAAATATGTTAAGAGTGGCCGAGCGATATTTCTGGAGTTGGTCAGAGATTCAGAAAGCATAAACACCAGCATGCTTATTCTATTGAAGCTCACTATAGGCAAAATACAGAATGTGAGTCATGTGACAAGCGCACACCACAAATATCACTGTATATAGTGTTTTGGAAAATCAAATACTGAAATGCATAATCGAGATTCTTAGAATGAAATCAATAAAACAAAGAAAAATGTCCTCAGCAGGACATATTTTAGAGGGGTCTTATTGATTGAAGTCAATTTTGCCACCGATACAGTTCACAGATTGCTATTAACAAGAATCAAGAGGTTTAGAACGGACCTCAAACGTAATAGAGCAGAATCTTGAAGTATAATATGACATATATAGCCAAGGAGAAGACTGCAAAGATATGTTGCCAAAAGAGGAGAGCCGATGCTTCACTAACTGCATAACCCCTCAAGCTAGCAACTGCTCCCAACAGTATGGCACTTGGCATCGTGTACTGCAACAGAAGCACAAACCGAAACATTTGGTCTCCAGGGATCAGAAAATTCAACTTATCAGCCAGAGAAATAACCCCTATACCAATAAAGGGGAGTATCAACAGTCTTGCAATTATAATGCCAATAGTAGTTCGTCTTCCAAGTTTGGATTCATTAGGCCCCTCAGCAAGCATTCCTCCAAGAACAAGCATCACTGATGGCACCATTGCCCCAGCCATGATTTCGAAACTATCTGTTATGAATGCAAGGGGTGCATCATCGCCATAGACAACAGCTTTGATAGGAGGCACCATACCAATAAAGAAAGCTAATAACGTAGCAAACGTTGGTGGCTGAAGGATGTGATGGATAGGAGTCTTCTCAGCAACAATCCTTATTCTTCTCACCATCCGAGGCTCTGCCAGACAATGAAGTGCTTTCGGACTTCTTGGTTCAGCCCCCACACCCCCTTCCTCCAAGGAATCGGGCTCCAGGATAGATTGGTTCGACTCATTAGTGAAAACATTTGCTATCAAGGGTGTCTTGCAATGCTCAGTTTCACCATCTTGCATCCCGGGCCACTCAGCTTCCACGAGAAGCGGCCTACTGAGATCGTTTGAGGCCACTTCTTCCTGAATCTCTGTGCCATTATCAACAACCTCATAATACTCCATTGGAGGCTCCATCATGTGATAAACAAAAGTATAAACGAGAAGCACTGCAACCCACTGCGCAAACGACACATAAGCTGTCCCAGTATTGTGGCATTCTGGGCCAAATGCATTATCCTTACTATGACATACTGATGCAACAATAGCCAGAGGAAGGTTCCCAGTGTTACCAAATGCAGTCATGATAACTGTAAACCTAAAGTATTCTCGAGGGGGGCGGCATATTTTAGCAACTAGCAACCCTAGAACACAACCGATGAGAGTGCTGAGAACCACATTAACAGGTATGAACCACCATTTTACAAAATTCTGCAGAGTTATAGTCTCTCCTAGATGACTGAAGATCACGCAAGGCAAGAACAAACCGAAAACAAGCTTGCTGAGAAGCTTGAACGTGGCTTTAGGGACAAGCTTCGTCTCCGGGCGGGCGAGAATCAATCCGATAACGGTGAGAGTTATGAGCTTCAATAATGGAATAATCGAGTTGAAAAGATCTTCTGATGTGGAATTGAGATCACCTTGATTTTGAATTGAAAGGGACTCCATTGAAAAACCTCAACAGAATCTCCGCAATGATTTTTCAGAGACGAAACCTAATAAAAAAACTTGAGCTTCAATATCTAGCTTCTTGCAATTTCAATTATTTAAACCGGCTGAAGAAGGACAGGGACCTAGTTCAACCCGAATTGGAAGCAGAATTTGGTACAAACTTAAATTAGAGCACGTAAATCACAATTCCGAAAAAATACTATAAAAGAACAGAGATCGAAATATATAAAGACGTAAAGAGAGAAGAGTAACTGTTTTATTCCAGCAGATTCTTGAAGTAGAGAGAGAGTGATATATATAGACCCACCAATTCTATCCCTACCTATGGAAATACAATATACACGAGAAAACAGAGAGCTGTTGAATGCAGAAAATTATAGTCCAAATAGGGATTGGGAAGAAACTAGAAATCCAGTTGGAGGAGGAAACATCCAGATTCAAGAATTGATTCAATAACGACCAATAAATAAATAAATAATTATTTATTTTATTTTATATATTTAATTTGATTCTAATACCTTATTATTATTATTATTATTATTATTATTATTATAAATTGAGTTCAATGATTACATATATAGTACTATTATTCTGCAAAATTAACATATGGATTACAAACTATTCTTGGATCCGTGTATTTCATATCCTTGTACAGGTGTACTACGTACTAGTATTCTACAAAACTAACATATACATTGATTCCATTATTCTTGAATTCTTATAAACCACCACCAAGAATTTTTCCTTCAAGTTAGCAAAGAAAGTAATTCTTGATGTGACATTCCATCCACCGTTGTTAGATATTTATATCTTAATTAATGTACCATAACATTTGCTTCTAGTACATGATTACCAAATCTTGTAATAATCAATTGTATCGTAACATAATTCATTAACAAGATTTAGTTTTATCAATATATAACATCACTGTCTTCAGTAATAATCATCGTTCGTAATATGGAAACACTTGTACTCGAATCAAAATTGCATGTTCATTCAAATATATAAGTGGACTCAGCAATGACTGCCAAATTAGGACCTAGTATTGGTCGATCTTGTAATTCCACGTGAATGGCAGGACCTAATAGTCATCCGTGATGTTGCTATAATGCATGTACGTGCTTGAAATCATTGCTGCAATTGAACCTGTATACAACTGTAATAAAATACTATCTCAAGTACTTGCCATCTACTTTGAAATTTCCTCCAATTCATAGCTTCAACTAATCTTCTCAAGTATGATACTTTTTCTCAATTTTCGCGTATTTTTCTCATCCCCGCAATTACTAATTAAGTGCTTATATTCATTATAGATTTGATCCTTTTTTATTCTATTAATTGTGTGTTTTACACCATAGCCGATTTGGCCTTGACTTGTGTGCTTTTATTGTCTTGGGTTCAAATTGTTAGAAATCAACAAACAAGACAAGATTAGGAGATCTGGGAACAGAGAATCAAGCTACAAAACAAAAGATGTGCACAAGTCAACAAACTACCTCTTTTAGTAATAGGGCTGATGTATTCAATACTTTGTTTTACAGGAGGATATGCCTTCCTCTTATAGATTGGAAATGCTGTATAAACCGTGCACTAACAAGTTATTCTAATCAAGCAATTCAAAAACAAAAACTGCAATGTCTCTTCTTGCTCTATTCAAGCTCTTGATCCATGTCTAACACAAATTTCTTCATGTCTAATGAGTGTAGATCAGATCGACCCGCGTCACATATTTCGTATACATTTGTGGAATTACAAATGTTGTCAATTTAACTTATAATGCATATTATATATATGGGTGAGTTAATATAAAAATTTACAATGAAATTATATACATTTTTTAAAATAATGAAATCAAATGAAATTTTAGTCTTTTATGAAATTTAAATTTGGGTGTTGCACTCATCCAACAAAGAGTTACATCCATTATAAATTTTTATAATTGAAAGATTGAAAATGATTATTCGTTCTCACAACAAAAATAAAATTTTATTTGAATCATCTCTATATATAGTTTCTTGAGTTACATTATATATGTAACCGACCTTATAATTAACTAGAAACCAATTACGCATCCCTTAAAAAAAATGCTAATTGATTCTATTGGGACGGTGTGAACGTAATCTTAACAACAACAAAGAAGGTCTTCTTACGGGGTAAGTAAGAATTTCCTTCTAGAAGCATAATTAACAATGTCATCTTTAAAAAAATTATTAACTTTTTAAAATATGAGTGGTAATAAGATTAATGCTATATATTTATCATGAGTAGTACCAATAATATATATTCTAATTTTATTAGCATATTTTTTATTTTATGCCTCACAAATTAAAATAGGATTGTCAAATTTATAGATTACACATAAAGATCAAAGTTTTTTTTGATGAAGTATTAGGTAAATATAGTTTTTGGCGAAGTTTTTCTAAATAGGTAAGAGAAAAACTTATGTGGTGTATGTACGTTATGGTCCGATATAGAGTAGCATTACAATTAGATAATCAATTAAGACGCATAGAATATACGTGTTTTTTGAGTGAAACCCACAACAATATTTATAATACATCAATGAAAGATATAAACTCTCTTAAAGTATTATCTACAAAATTAAATGAATGAAAGATAAAAAAGAATTCCCAAAAAGATTTATCTAAAACGTCAAAGGCCCCACTGGCTACTCTGCTGTAAGAACCAAGATGAAACCCACCTACCACAAACTCTTGTTACATTATGTATATAAGTACAGTTTGTATACAAATATTTATTAATTTACTTTATTAACACATATTATATATATATGAATATTTATGATTTCTTTTTATATATAAAATATCAAATATTCAATATAATATACATGAAACATGAAATGGTAAGACCAAAACGCAATACTCCACCAAAAATTCGGTACCAAAAGAGCACATGAGATCCTATATTCTACTTTGAGGCATTCCACTACTTGTGTAATTAAAACTATTTCTTTTTATATATTTTTCTTTTCAATTTCTCCTTCAATAACTTCTTTATACTTTAGCTTAATGTTACATTTAGCAATTAGGATGGTCATATTATTTTAGTTTCACATAAAATATTTAAAATTATAATCTTTGTCATAATTAGGGTATACATATAATTTTTTAAAATTTATTATTTAGCAATAAAAGACATCATAATATGATACTTGTTATTTTTATAATAAATATTGTTAAAATAATAAACTCAATAATGAGATACACAAAATATTGGACAAACGATCCAAGCTGCTGAGAGCTCCGAATTCAAATTTATACATACAAGGATGACGTATAAAAAACCATCCTATTTATGACAAACATCGTGAGACGAAAAACGAAGCAAAACATATGATCGACATTAACCAATAGTAATACTTCCCTTTCTCATAATCTCATTTGTGTTGAAACCAAATCATGTTCCATACTTGAATCAAATTACACATCATTAATTACTAACAACACACAATCCATATCTATATATAAATCAAATCTCAAGCAACCTCAATTTATATATACGCACACGTATAAAATTACCCTAAAAATCAATATCTATACAGACATGGCTGCCGGCGAGCAACCCCTTAGCCACCTTGAGCGCGTTAGCGACGACAACCGACGTCGAGAAAGGAACGGTCATCGCGATGAGCGCCACCACCCCCAACGCCACGCTCGGTCGCGTATTCATCAGATATGACTGCAGCAAACCTACCGTGTCCAAAACCCCCTCGTGGTAGTGCGTGAAAACCCTCTTCTCCCACTCCTTCCACTCCGGCAACGAAGGCGGCGCCACCCCTTCTTCTCTTTCTCCTCCTCCGACGCTCTCTATCACCTTCATCTTCTTGATCCTCATTCTCAGCACGATCATGTTCTCATCAACCGATTTCCCATCCCCTCCGCCTTGCTGCGCGTGGATTGTTGCCCTTTTCGGGACGAGCCCGTTTGTCGCCTTAGGAATTCGTTTTGGGGGTAACCTAGGGTTAGCTAGTAGGAAACTAGTTGGCGCCATTTTAGATTAAAATTTAAATGATGAGAAACTATACGGCAAATATGTATATATAGATAATAGAGAGAGGTGTACTGCAAATGTACTGCAAATATGTATATATAGAGAGAGGTGTACTCAGGGACGGAAGGGCAATGGGGCCTGGGGGGCCCTTGGGCCCCCCATTAATTTTAAAAAGTTCAGGGGTATTTTAGTAATTACATAATATTTATTAAAAAAGAAAAAAAGAAAATAGATATGTATGAATATACATTCATAGAAATAGGTATTTTGTATTCACCTCTATGGCTCTACCTCTGTTTTGCTAAACGTTGCCCCGCCTCCATGCCG